>OZ035841.1:24125806-24305422 GCA_964034765.1 Knipowitschia caucasica
ATTGTTGATTTTGGGAAAAGAAATGACGTCATGACTTCAGAATGGCTCCTGCATTCATTTAAAAGGCATTCCCTAATGGGGACCTCAATTTTGGTCCCCATGGTGTCAGAGGTCCCCATGGCGTGACTGTGTAAACAGAAACATGTCCCCATAACGATAGGAATACCAACACACACACACACACACACACACACACAATATAGTGATGGGAACTTTATCTGAATGGAAAAATAAGGAGGAAGTCAGCTCAAAGTGGCTCTTTATATAAGTATGCAAAAGATAACTTGTTTTCTAATTAGATGCTCTGATTTGTTCTGATTTCTGTTGGAACAGAAATATATTAAACAAAAAGTGTGGACCAATGTCAGAACATTATAGTATCTTAATTTCAAAATAACAAAGATACATATTTATGCTAATGCAACTTATTACATGATGCAAACACACATGTTTGCATCATGTAAAAATGTAAAGAAATTGCCAACATTAATTTAGGGGCAATTATGAGCATTCATACAGAAAGGGGGACTGGTAGGCAGGGCTGGTTTCACAGTAGAAGCACTTCTCCAGCCATCATTACAATGCAAATATATTCTATATTTACAATCCCTTTAATGTTTTATAAGCTGTAAGTCTCCATAAACTTACTGGTCTTGTTTGACACACTACTGGCCTACCCCCACCTTAAAGGCATGACATGTGAGACGAACATTGTAGTTTCGATGACTATATTTAAGATTTACTCTGTACCTAAGTCTTCCATAGTTTATTACTGTATGTTACAGTGATCCCCGTGGGGCAGGTCATCCTCTGCAATAGACCCATCCTGATGCCCCTATACAAGGCTTACGTCAGGAGTAGTGGTCACTGTAGAACAGTGCCCAGGAACCCATCTCCAGATGTTGATGCTCGGCTTGGTCATGACTACCAGAGCTGGAGGATTTAATTAACCTAGTGTGCATGTTTTTAGTGGTAGGGGAAACCGGAGTACTGAGAGGCGAGAGTGCTATCCACTCAGCCACCGTGCCACATTGTTTGATTACATATACACGGGGGCGGCACGGTGGCTGAGTGGGGTAGCACGTCTCAGCAAGAAGGTTCTGGGTTTGAATCCCAGTAGGAACAGGGCCTTTCTGAGTGGAGTTTGCATGTTCTGCGTAGGTTTCCTCCGGGTACTTCGGTTTCCCCTACCACTAAAAACATGCACAATAGTTCAGGGTGAATGAGTGTGTGTTTGTGAGTGCGAATGTGGGACAACGGATGCAAATTAGCCCATGGCTACAATCCGGAGTGATGTGTTCATTAACATGTACTGTCCCAACCAAATAAACAATAATTAAAGAAAATAAATCTAATCTGTTGTTGGCAAATTGACAATTTTGTCCTCAGAGACAACTGCTGATGTGAATTAGTGCTATAAAACTAATTGAATTGAATTGAATTGAAATGATTGGTTGGGTTATTGTTTGGACATTGGATGCCTACATGGGTACAGACACACCATAGCAACCACAATAAATAGATTAAATAGCATTAGTGACAATAGTGTATTGTTTCCCAAAATGCACCAGCAAACCTGGAGATGTTTGTCTTGGTTTTCCCACGTGTTCTGGAACGCAACATCTGCCATCCCATTATATTTATCTGCACCTTGTCCACTCTGAAGACAAACCAATCATGTGTCTGCAGAGGACCTCTGAGAGTGCTCCCACATCGCCTCCACAATCAAATCGCTTTTTCCCCTGCTCTCTGCACGTACTTGAACACAGCGCAGACTTGTATTTTGACATCCCGGCTAATTACCTTTGCTATTTGAGCCGCTCTGACCATCTGCTGGCGATGCCTTCAATAGAACTGAGCCTGGGACAAGAGTGAGGGCAGAGGCTGGGACGGCCTGTGAGCATGTGGACTTATGGAGTGTAGGGTTTGGATAAAAGGAGGTTTTGATAGAGCCATGACAGGAGAGTTAGTTTCCATATATCTGATTTTTCTCTATTTGTGGGAAGGAAAGTAGAAGGGATATAATGGCATTCTAGTGCATTTTGGATGTTGATAGGTGGGATGAGTGGTGTTCTCTGGGTGAATGATTTGATTTCAATGGTGTACTGTTTATGCTAGATCGCTATACATAATAGGGTGTTCCAGTTCCTGCCAATATTATATTTCTTCACGCAGTCATGGAAGAGTTGACCAACATTCCACAATCTGGTCAACTCAGAAGGAACTGTGTTTTACCGTGTGAAGAAAATAGAGGTTGCAGTCACAGACTAAAGAAGGAGTGGACTAAGTGCTGGTTTTTTTGTCTTATTGTGGAAGACACAGATTAGAGTTAACTCAAAGGGACTGTTTAAGCGGCAATGTGGCGCCAAATATTTGTGCATTAGTGGGTAGTAACTACATCCAAGAGTCAATAAAAGAGGGCACTCGTCTGCCACCTCTTGCACTATTCACTATTCTAAATTCAAAATTGGGGACAGAAGGCTCCTGACTGGTCATGTTGTTTGGGGACAAATCTTGATTTACAAAGATAATATCCCAATAAAACACAAGGATCATTTGTGCGCTTAATCATACAGCATTAAGCCATAGATTATTGAGCGTGACGCATACAGAGACTGAGGGGTTTTCTTCAATATAAGTGAGTTAACATTGTCCATACTATGGTCACTCCATATCGACTGGTCTCCCCCAGAGACCCACACACAAGCCGGACATCTTAGAGAGGCTTTTTACAGCTGTGCTGTATTCATGCTTGTTATAGAGTTTTATAAAATAAATAACAAAACAAAAGAGTATACATTTTTGATCAGTATATGAGGCCCCAGATCTATTTTTGAAAATAGAAGAAAATTTAATCCGGGAACACAAACAATGTCCAAGGAATTGTGATAATCATTATAACTCCAACTTTATCACGTTCAGAAACCCCCCAAAAAACAACACTCAAGAGTTATGATAATGCATGTATTATGCAGTCCAAAGTCAAAGTGTTCATTTCCTGTGAGGGGAACAGCTGCAGGAAGTCAGCCTGTCCTCCGGCACCATGCTCCGGATCCGGACCAGACCTATCAGCCCGGACAACAGAGAGGACTGTGGAGATCCTTTCAAATGGCATGTGCTCACAATGTTCACAATGAAGCAAACTTGTACATATGTTCAACCTTTAACTCATCAAAACTTCAGCCTACAATTATCAAAGTTCTTATGTGTTTCAGTCTCCTTGGATGTACAGCAACCCTAAAGTAAACAAAGGCTAAAGCTTGTCTCATTTACACAATAGTTCTGGAATGATGAGTAGAAATATGATGCAAGACCTTCATCATTTTGAATGTTTGATGTTCTTGTGTCATTGCATTTTTTCCATTTCCATTTTAGAGTTTGGCCTTGCTTAAAATATTTTCACATCAAGACTTGCTTATTGTAAAACTACTATCATTTTTGGTTCAGCCATACAAACATGAGACTCCTGTCTGGTTTGAACAGAATTTTGAAATGCATTACCAACAATATCAAAATAATAATTACGGTTTGTAATAGTTAATAAAAGAAGGTATATTAATTTTCTATTCCACTTTTATAACACTACAATTTGTCATAGGTGTGAATTAAAATGACTCTTGTTTTTTCTCCTCCCTATGGATATTATTATATCACTTAATAAGAAGCTTGCCTCTATTGTAGATGACATACCAACCATTTTGATGAGGTTTGGATTGGTTACCAAACATGATTAAATTAGTAGAATGAGAACTGCTGAGCCTGTAAATGCAAACATTTTTTGAATATTGTCATTTTACCTACTTTATTTGTTTATTCTGTCCATACTCCGCAAATCCAGATTATGTTTGTTGCCCCCATTAAGAAGCATTACAGCTCTATATCATATCGCTGCATATGTTATGTGCTACTTGTGGGCTTCTTGTGTCTGTCCTCTATGTGTACTGCAACATTGACATTTCCCCATTGTGACACAGATCCAGGTTCTCTTATCTTAAGTTTAACAGATAAATTCAAGCTTTGAAAGGAGTTTTCAGACTTCTATCTGAAAAAGATTATCTAAATATTCGATAGAAGAGAATGTGACATTGTATTACAATAGTTATAATGTTTTTGTTGCGTGAAAGTTGGGTACACAAGCTTTAAAAGTGCATCTCGAGGTTGTTAGCTTGACTTCCTCAGTAGAATGTCCCATCACAACATGTCACTTACACAGCTCTGTGCTTTCCAGTGTGGGGAAGAGCAAGAAGAACTGCCGCAAACCGAGCCATACGTAAATTGCTTTCGATCGTCCAGGCCGTCATGGAAGCGGCTGCGACTGCGGGAGCCCCGTTTTATGTATTCAGCTGCCCCCACCATCACACACTCGCCCACCCCCCACCTCCACCGCATGTGGAGCTGCTTTTAAACAAACCATCACGGCCCTCAGCTGCAACAACAACCGATCGATGCGAGGCAGGGCCCCACGCTCTGGCTCCGCCGCACGGCCTGGGCAGGTGGGAGTGTGTGTGTGTGTGATAGTGAGTGTGCATGAGTGAATGTTTATGTGAGTATGGGTAAGTGAGTGTACTGGTGTGAGTGAGTGTTCGCCGACAAACAATCGACTCTCCGCCTTTCGCAACATCTGGGAACTTTCAATGCCGTGATCTGCTGAGAATTTGCAGAACTGGAGCTGCATTTTGAGAGCTGCTCTTAGATGACTCAAAGAACATAGAATTACAACGTGTTGAGGTAAAGTTGGAGTACCTGATTTTCAAATTAAAAAAAACAATTAACAATGTAATGAAATCCATCTAACTACAGTAGTTCCTGTGTCCATCCTGTGTCCAAGGCAGGACCACGCTCACTCAACCAATCAGATCTCAACCCAAAGAGTCAAATAGTGACTCAAAGAGCGATTTCTTAGAAGTAGCTGTCAAGACTTGCTGCCACCGTATTTCTTCAAAACTTTCTGAGCAGTCCTGAGAGTGCAGCTCCTGCCATGCAGAAGCTTTTTGGTTGTGGTACAAGCAAATAGCCAGGGACATGTTACATTTTGATTAGATTTTAGACGGCATCAGAACTTGAATTGGTCTCTGCAAGTGAGGGGAGGATCCAGCTGCCTCCTCGCGGCTGGCTCTGGAGGTGTGGAGGGGAGGAGGAGTGGACATGGGCAGGCTACTGCTCCATTGGGATGAGCGCTGAAACATCCTCAGATATCACTGAAGGTAATGCATAAGTTGCATCCAAATTCATGAACAAAAATCCTCTCTCCTATTGAGTATAATAAAAATAATAATAATGCATTGGTTTTATATAGCGCTTTTCAGGACACTCAAAGACACTTCACATGATGTTATTCTTTCACTCCAAGCACATGTGATAATAAACAGCTGTCCTGGGGCACACTGACTGAAGCGAGGCAATCAGTATGTGCCATCAGCCCCTCTGACCACCACCAGCCTTTTACACACACACCAAACTAATTCTAGGCAATGTGGGTGACATGTCTTGCTTAAGGACACAACAACAGTTCGGCACTTTACAGCCACAGCCAGAGGACTCCTATCCCAGTCCTAACCAGGCCCTGTCCTGCACAGCTTCACAGGTCTGACGGCATCTGGCTTTTGCATGCAAGTATGGGCACTCTATGACACATGGGGGCACTTTATGAAACATGGAAGCTCTTGATTTGGCCAAGAAAAAGAGCAAGACTTTTAAGTCTGATATGCACTGGTCATCAGACATCATCCTTATCTTTGCAGCCAAGACAAAAAACATGTGCTCGACCCGTTTTAGTAACCCACACGTGACAATACGGATAGAGACAATAAGAAAATGTTTCTTTCAATTTTCCCTTTCCAGATTTTGTTGTTTTTCTGTGTCCACCCTTGCAGCATAAAATTTGTATAAACAAAATATTTATATTCAAAATTATGTAACTGCTTCCATGACAATCTACCCAGCCCACTACTATGTAATTGATCTGGAGTTGCAGTATTGTGCAGTAACAGTTATTTTCCCTGAGAGGCCATCAGCGAGGTTGGGGCTCGTCTGTAAACACGTTATTGGCTCAGCTGCAGTCCTGTGTCCATCCGACCAAGAGGAATTCTAAACATGTCTGAGCTCAAAGTCATTATCCTCTAATTGAATGGATGTTTAGGCTTTGATTGTAGATGAGACGCAGGGAAAGAGCTGCTGAAACCAACTCCACAATGAGTGTGGAAAGGAGGCCGCAGACCAATGGAGGCTCTATCTTATCCTTTACAATATTAAAATATGAATGCTGGTACTATTTGAATCTCTTTTTATTTGGTTCAATTTATCTTGACCAAGTCTGGTTCATTTAGGCGGAAATGATTCTGAGATCTGGTTCAAAAGATGTAAACTGACTTGATTAATTTGTGCACACATAACCTTTTTTTGGGGTAAGCAATCTACTAATCCTAAAATCCAACATTTCTAAAAATGTCAAAAAAGCCTAAGGAATGACTTGCTCCAATGGCTCCTTGATCATCTGAAAATGCTTTTTTTTCCAGTTAAAAACAATATCTGGAGCTGATGTCCATGTGCTTTAACAATTAATCTGGATTTAGATGATGAACCAGCAGATGGTCCAAAAGAATGTCACCAGAACCAGTCACTGCACTTTTAGGTCAACAAGCATCCAGGGTCTTGGCCTGGTCCTTCTGAGCATTGGGGACATTTTTGGGGTCGATTAAAACCCTTTGCTCCATTAAGAGGCCATAACATTAACATAAAATGAACTTGAGAAAAATATTATTGACGCATCAAATAGTATGGTGGAGCTGACCTTCTTTTAGTCCTAGTGCAACTGAATTATTGTACAGTCTGACAGTAAGTAAGTAATGTAATTACAATGTTCAGAGTTCAGATATTGTTCCAATCATTCCACACACGGTGATGACGGAAGTGAATCGCCGAACACACTGGCGCATCAGCCCCCAATCAACACCATCCAATCACTCTCTCATTATAATTCATACCTATTGTGCATGTTTTTAGTGGTAGGAAAAACCGGAGCACTCGGTCCGACCGGGATTTGAACCCAGGACCTTCTTGCTAAGAAGTGAGAGTGCTATCCACTCAGCCAGCGTGCCACCCAGGATAAAGCCCCTGTGGTAATGCTCCTTCTTAGAGCCTGCATGGGCCTATCATCGGGGCCCGAGCCCGGCCCTGGCCGGAGGGGGTGGTGCCCTAACCCGGTCCAGCCCGACATGGTTTCTGAATTCTCAGGCCCAAAAACGTATCAAGCCCGATTTATTTTCTTTTTTTACCTCCCATAACAATGTTTTAGCGTAGTATATAGTGCAGCGCAGTGATATGAACACTGGGCAGAGTTATACATGGTAGTGATGTGTACAGAGTGAACGGCCGCAGTTGTATGATACACAGATGCCGCAATTAACTACAACACATTTGAAGGTAACGCTATGTGTCGTCAATGACAATACTATACAGAACAACAAATACTACAACGTGATAGAACGCTATATTCAGTGGCTGCGTTCATAAATGTAATATGCCGCACTGAAAATGAATAAATAAAAGTGCCTTAGCCCGACCCGTGTCCGAGGTAATTATACAGTCATCGGCCCGAAGCCCGGTCCTCGGGCTGTTGGGCCCCCGGGCCTGGGGCTCAAGTGCAGGGCTCTACTCCCTCTAACACTGAGGCTGCCTCAAGCCTGGTTCACACGGCAGGATAATTAGGCCGATTTTGGACCCGATTTACCCCTACGACAATCGTAAGAACGCTCCGAATATCGTAACAATAAATCTGATGGATTTTCCTGCCGTGTGTGGTGTGTTAAGACTGTCCTCGTCGCTCGGAAGGACTTCGGGACTGCTCCGATCTCAATATCGGGGATATCCAACATGTTGGATTGTTTTGGCCCGATTTCTCTCCGTGTGTGGTGTCCCCCGAGGACAGACGAGCGCGTTGCCATGACTGCGGCGTGTAGCCAATCAGAAGACAAGACGAGCCGGCGAGGAAACACCGTAAAAAACAATCAGCGGCATGGCGCACCAGAAAGTTCGGTGGACATAAGAGATGGAGGAACAACTAGTTGACCTCTGGCAACACCGGGACTGTATGTATGACGTGTCGTGTAAAGAATATCATCACCGAAATGACAAGGAGAGGAATTGGGCAGAAATTGCTCCTGCACAGGTAGTGTTGGCATCAGCCCTGTTCGGACAGGATTAGTACTAAATTATCAGACTGATGGGTTGTATTTGTACGTTTACTTTGCACTCTGTCCTAATACAGTACAGACGTGTTGATGCAGCCGTTACTGCGGCCGTTGATGTCTAGCACTGTGTGATGCATTCACAGGTAGTCTGTACAAACTGTATTGTTGAACAGCACAGACAGTACGGGCCAGAGAACTTTAGAGCAGTAAAATCCACATGTATACCTGTGGCTGCTGTGGTCAGACGAGAGTCTCTATAGGCTGCGTGAAGCGGAAAGGCCCGCACACTCTGTTTACTCTGAAGTCACGCTTGATCTCGAGAGATGTTGTGAGATTTCCGGTGACCTGTGAATGCTTGGGGGTGAAATCGGTTCGTGTATGATGTGTGTTGTTTGCGTGATTTTGCCGTGTGGCTGCGCACCACACACTGTACGACCAAAGTGGTTAGACCCGTGATTTTTTAAAAATTGGCCGACAATTTTAAGATTGTCTCATGTGAACCAGGCATCAGTCTTCCACTGAAGGAGCTCCTCAGCTCCTCTACAGTCCTGTGCAGTGGGTGGGAGGTGTTGTCCATGATAGAGGTGACTTTGACTAGCACCCTCCTGTCCCTCACCTCCTCCACAGAGTCCAGGGAGCAGCCCAGAGCGGATGTGGATAAAGAGTCATCTATTAGCATATAAAGCAGACAGAAGTGTAACCAGTGCCCTGTCCCGTCACAGAGGGGATCTCAATCCCAACTCCAGACGTCTAAGCCAATTAGAGCTGCGGGCCTAACAGCATTGAAATCTTACTCCGTAATACCTCTACAGGGCGGGCCATTCTAGCAGTCACTTAGGGTCCCAGAGCCACCAGAGGGCCCCCAACAGTAGAAACAGGGAAATGATCAAAACTAGTTGGCATCTACATGATGCAGATAGGGGACTACTGATGGGAATGAGCTCAACAATGCTTTTATGGCATTTGATGTCATTAATATACACTGTCCCTTTATCCAATAAAAACAAATAAACAAACATCAGACATCAACATGATTCAACAACCGTTCATTGTTCACCCAAGGAATTCTGTTTGATGTGGGGTTCATGAGTTCACAGCTGCGTGTTCTTATTACACTGTGATCAATATTGTTACACTCAGTTGGGGGTATAAAACATAATATCCTAAATGTATAATATTTCCTGAATGACCTTAGTTACCTTAGTTTAGGCATTGTCAAACTCAGGCGAGTGGGCCAAATTCAGCCCCTGAAATTATTTTCACTTATCATTATTGCAGAAACTTGCAGCATTGGTGGTAATGGGATACTATGATATGTTATACTGTTTTCAGGAAAACAACCACAGAATTCAACTTACCAATTAGAAGTGAAGTTAGTCCGTTTGATTTAGTTCAACCCTGCAAAACACAATTTCACATAACTTTACACTAATACAGTTTTGGAAAGATTAGGGCAAAGACATATTTTTTACGGTTACCTATCAGTCTTTTAATTACATCTCTTTTTGATATAGTGGTTGAATCCAAACCGACCAGAAAACACTATCGAAACTCATGTCAAAATACAAAAATATGCAAAAAGAAATAATAATTAAAGCCGCAAGCGGCGTCGAACGGCCCTCGCCGCACCGCGCAACTCCCCGCACCGCGCGACCCCCCCGCACCGCGCGACCCCCCACACCGCGCAACCCCCCGCACCGCGCAACTCCCCGCACGCGCGCACCACCCCGTGACAAGCCACCTCGCACCACGCCGCCCTGCACCACGCCGTCCCCCATCACGCCGCCCCGCACCAAGCCACAACGCGCCGCTCCACAACGCCCCGCACTACGCCGCACCACACCGTACCACGCAGCACCGCTCAAAGGAGGTGGCGCCACCGTGTGATGATTTGTTTCCGTAGCCACAGAAGATTGTTAGTCAAATTGTAATGAATATGATGATAAGTAGAGCTGGTTTGGCTCCCCATGTAAACTTTGACTCAGTCTGTAGGGGGCGCTAATGGGCCAATTTCAAATATTTCACTTTCACCTGACCTAAACCCTGGAGTTGAACAATGGGTTCAAGTTTGATGCAAATCAGACTTTGTATGTGCAAACAGGAAAAAAATTAATGTTGTCAAAAACGGCAGCAAAAAACTTTCCATTTTGCCGCTCCGCTGCTCAAACAACGTTTCACTGATCACAATTCCCTGAGGTCATTTTGAAGATAAATGTGTTGAGATAATTTGGAGCAATTTTGAGGCCAATCGGTGAAACGGTCGAGGAGGAGTCGCTTTCCAACCGACATGTATGAAAATGATTGGTTTTCATTTTTCCATTTTGCAATGAAATTTATTGGCTTCCTGTTTGTCAGAGGGCTTAGCCATTATAACATTTTTTCCATGTCTTGACTTGAGGAACATGTCTACCGAATTACATGGCTCTATGACTATTTTGACCTCAAACCCCTCCCATAGGCATTTTTAAATTGGCTGTTGTAGGTGGCGCTATAGAGCCAATTTCAAAATTTTTACTTTCAAATGACCTAGACCCAAGAGTTGAACCATGGATTAAAGTTTTGTGCAAATCAGACTTTGTTTGTGCAAACGGAAGCAAATTTTCTATTGTCAAAAACGGAAAAAAATTATGCCACTTTTTGGCGCTCCGCTGCTCAAACAACGTTTCACTGATCCAAATTCCCTGAAGTCATTTTGATGGTACATGTGTTGAGATAATGTGGATCAATTTTGAGGCGAATCGGTGAAACGGCCGAGGCTGGTTTGATGTTTGTGTGAGGTGTTCATTTGCAATGAATGAGGAGCGTTTGTCGTTGCCACGGCAACAGGGTAAAAAATAAGCCTTGGACCCTATTGACTTTTTGAATCAAGAGGGCAAAACAGATTTTTGTGCAAAATTTCAAACATTTTGAAAAAACTAAATTTGAAAATGCCCATCTAAAACTTTGAAATTGTCTGTAGGGGGCGCTAATGAGTCTATTGGAATCATTTAACTTTCAAATGACCTAGACCCTAGAGCTGAACAATGTATTAAAGTTTTGTGCTAATCGGACTTTGTATGTGCAAACGGGAGCAAATTTAATGTTGTCAAAAACGGCCAAAAAAAGGTCACAGTTTGCCGCTCCGCTGCTCGAACAATGTTTCACTGATCAAAAATCCCTGAGGTCATTTTGAAGGTACATGTGTTGAGATGATGTGGAGCGATTTTGAGGCGAATCGGTGAAACGGCCGAGGAGGAGTCGCTTTCCAACCGACATGTATGAAAACTTTTGCTGTTCATTTTTCCATTTTGCAGTGAAATTTATGGGCTTCCTGTTTGTCAGGGGGTGGGGCCATAATAATATTTTTTTCTTGTCTTGACTATAGGAACATGTGTACCAAATTTCATGGCTCTACGACAAACTTGATCTCTAAAAGTCTCATAGGGGTATTATTTTGGCTGTTGTAGGTGGCGCTGTTCCGGCATTTTTTGAGTCCCATTAAAATAAACACCAAAATATCAAATTTTTCGCCAGGTCTGATTTTTGGGCAAAATTTAACAACTTTTCATGCATGTTCAGGGGGTCAAATTAAGGCTCAAAGTGCAGAAGAAAAAAGAAAGAAAGAAAGAAAGAAAGAAATTAAAGCCGCAAGCGGCGTCGAACGGCCCTCGCCACACCGCGCGACACCCCGCACCACGCGCCTTGCCGCTCCGCTACGACTCCCCGCTCCGCTACGACTCCCCGCTCCGCTACGACTCCCCACTCCGCTACGACTCCCTGCACCGCGCTCCGCTACGACTCCCCGCACTGCGCTCCGCTACGACTCCCCGCACTGCGCACCGCTACGACTCCCCGCACCGCGCGCCGCTACGACTCCCCGCTCCGCTACGACTCCCCGCTCCGCTACGACTCCCCGCTCCGCTACGACTCCCCGCTCCGCTACGACTCCCTGCACCGCGCGCTTCTACAACTCTCCGTTCCGCTACGACTCCCCGCACCGCTACGACTCTCCGCAGCGCTACGACTCCCCGCAGCACTACGACTCCCCTTACCGCTACGATTCCCCGTACCACGCAACTCGCCGCAACTCGCCGCAACCCGCAATTCCCCTCCCCGTGACTCCCCGCGTGACTCGCCGCTCCGCAGGTGGCGCCGCCGCGCCGCGCCATGATTTGCTACCATAGCCATAGACCAATGTATGTGATATTGATCCGTTGGTTTGGCTCCCCATGTAAAGCTTTAGCTCGGTATGTAGGAGGCGCTAAAGAGCCAATGTAATATTTTACACCTTCAGGTGACCCAGGCCCAGGAGTAGAACAACCGGGTCAAGTTTAGTACAAATCAAACTTTGTTTGTGCAAACGAGAGCTATTTTTCTATCGTCAAAAAAGGTCACTATTTGCCGCTCCACTGCTCGAACATCGTTTCCCTGATAAAAATTCCCTGAAGTCATTTTGAAGGTAAATGTGTTGAAATGATGTGGAGCAATTTTCAGGCGAATCTGTGAAACGGCCGAGGAGGAGTCGCTTCCCAAACGACATGTGTGAAAATTATTGCTGTTCGTTTATCCATTTTACAGTGAAATTTATGGGCTCCCTGTCTGTCAGAGGGTGGGGCCATAATAACATTTTTTTCATGTCTTACCTTGAGGAATATGTGTACCAAATTTCATGGCTCTACGGCAAACTTGAACTCCAAAACTCTCATAGGAGTATTAAATTGGCTGTTGTAGGGGGCGCTGTTCTGGCATTTTAATTATTTCACTTTCAAATGACCTACACCCTAGAGTTTAACCATGAAAACAAGTTTTGTGCAAATTGGACTTTGTTTGAGTAAACGGAAGTAATTTTTCTATAGTCAAAAACTAAAAAAAAAAACGCCACTTTTTGGCGCTTCGCTGCTCAAACAACGTTTCACTGATCAAAAATTGCTGAAATCAAAATGATGGTACATGTGTTTAGACGATGTGGAGCGATTTTAAGGCAAATCAGTGAAAAGGCCGAGGAGGAGTCGCTTTCCAACCGACGTGTATGAAAATGATTGGTTTTCATTTTTACATTTTACAATGAAATTTATGGGCTACCTGTTTGTCAGAGGGCTTAGCCATAATACAATTTTTTCCATGTCTTGACTTGAGGAACATGTGTTCCAAATTACATGGGTCTACGACAATTTTGACCTCGAACCCCTCCCATAGGCATTTTTAAATTGGCTGTTGTAGGTGGCGCTATAGAGCCAATTTCAAATTTTTTACTTTCAAATGACCTAGACCCAAGAGTTGATCCATGGATTCAAGTTTTGTGCAAAGCAGACTTTGTATGTGCACACGGAAGCAATTTTTCATTGTCAAAAACTGAAAAAAAATACGCCACTTTTTGGCGCTCCGTTGCTCAAACAACATTTTACTGATCAAAAGTCTGTGAAATCAAAATGACGGTACATGTGTTTAGACGATGTGGAGCGATTTTGAGGTGTATCGGTGAAACGGCCGAGGAGTCGCCGCTTTCCAACCGACACGTGTGAACAGGATCATGTTTCATTTGTCCATTTTGAAGTGAAATTTATGGGCTTCCTGTTTGTCAGGGGGCGGGGCCATAATAACTTTTATTTCATGTCTCTAGAAGAGGAACATGTGTACCAAATTTCATGCCTATACATCAAACTTGACCTCAAAACGCTCCCATACTAAAAACTTTGACCCCATCTGTAGGTGGCGCTAATGAGCCAAGTTAATTTATTTCACTTTCAAATGGCCTAGACCCTAGAGATGAACGATTTATTAAAGTTTTGTGCAAATCAGACTTTGTATGTGAAAACGGCAGAAAATTTGATGTTGTAAAAAAACTGCCAAAAAAAGGTCATTTTTTGCCGCTCCGCTGCTCAAACAACGTTTCACTGATTAAAATTCCCTGAAGTCATTTTGAAGGTACATGTGTTGAGATAATTTGGAGCAATTTTGAGGCCAATCGGTGAAACGGCCGAGGAGGAGTCGCTTTCCAAGCGACATGTATGAAAATGATTTGTTTTAATGTTTCCATTTTGCAATGAAATTTATGAGCTTCCTGTTTGTCAGAGGGCTTAGCCATAATTACATTTTTTCCATGTCTTGACTTGAGGAACATGTGTACCAAATTACATGGTTCTACGGCAATTTTGACCTTGGACCCCTCCCATAGGCATTTTTAAATTGGCTGTTGTAGGTGGCGCTATAGAGCCAATTTCAAAATTTGAACTTTCAATTGACCTAGACTCAAGAGTTGAACCATGGATTCAAGTTTTGTGCCAATCACACTTTGTTTGTGCAAACGGAAAAAAATATTCTATTGTCAAAAACTGAAAAAAAATACACCACTTTTTGGCGCTCTGCTGCTCAAACAACGTTTCACTGATCAAAATTCCCTGAAGTCATTTTGATGGAACATATGTTGAAATGATGTGGAGCGATTTTGAGGCGAATCGGTGAAACGGCCGAGGCTGGTTTGATGTTTGTGTGAGGTGTACATTTGCAATGAATGGGGAGCGTTTGTCGTCGCCACGGCAACAGGGTTAAAAATAAGCCTTGGACCCAATTGACTTTTTGAATCAAGAGGGCAAAACAGATGTATGTGCAAAATTTCAAACATTTTGAAAAAACTAAATTTGAAAATGCCCATTTAAAATTTTGAAATAGTCTGTAGGGGGCGCTAATGTGTCAATTTGAATTAATTCACTTTCAACCGACCCAGACCCTAGAGTTGAACAATGTATTAAAGTTTTGTAAAAATCAGACTTTGTTTGTGCAAACGGGAGCAAATTTAATGTTGTCAAAAACGGCCAAAAAAAGGTCACATTTTGCCGCTCCACTGCTCAAACAATGTTTCACTGATCAAAAATCCCTGAGGTCATTTTGAAGGTACATGTGTTGAGATGATGTGGAGCGATTTTGAGGCGAATCGGTGAAACGGCCGAGGAGGAGTCGCTTTCCAACCGACATGTATGAAAACTTTTGCTGTTCATTTTTCCATTTTGCAGTGAAATTTATGGGCGTCCTGTTTGTCAGAGGGCGGAGCCATAATAATATTTTTTTCTTGTCTTGACTTGAGGAACATGTGTACCGAATTTCATGACTCTACACCAAACTTGATCTTCAGAACTCCCATAGGGGTATTATTTTGGCTGTTGTAGGTGGCGCTGTTCTGGCATTTTTTGAGTCCCATAAAAATAAACACCAAAATATCAAATTTTTCGCCAGGTCTGATTTTTGGGCAAAATTTAACAACTTTTCATGCATGTTCAGGGGGTCAAATTAAGGCTCAAAGTGCAGAAGAAAAAAGAAAGAAAGAAAGAAAGAAAGAAAGAAATAAATTAAAGCCGCAAGCGGCGTCGAACGGCCCTCGCCGCAACGCGCGACTCCCCGCACCGCGCGCACCACCCCGTTCCACGTCGGCCTGCACCAAGCCACCCCGCACCAAGCCACCCCGCACCACGCCGCCCTGCACCACGCTGTCCCGCCTCACGCCGCCCCGCACCAAGCCGCACCAAGCCGCAATGCGCCGCTCCACAACGCCCCGCACTACGCCGCACCACACCGTACCACGCAGCACCGCTCAAAGGAGGTGGCGCCGTTGTGTGATGATTTGCTCCCGTAGCCATAGAAGATTGTTAGTCAAACTGTAATGAATATGATAAGTAGAGCTGGTTTGGCTCCCCATTTAAACTTTGACTCAGTCTTTAGGGGGCGCTAATGGGCCAATTTCAAATATTTCACTTTTTACCTGACCTAAACCCTGGAGTTGAACAATGGATTCAAGTTTAATGAAAATCAGTCTTTGTTTGTGCAAACGGGGAAGAAATGTATGTTGTGAAAAACGGCCAAAAAAACCCTCACATTTTGCCGCTCCGCTGCTCAAACAACGTTTCACTGATCAAAAATCCCTGAAGTCATTTTGAAGGTAAATGTGTTGAGATGATTTGTAACAATTTTGAAGCCAATCGGTGAAACGGCCGAGGATGAGTCGCTTTCCAACCGACGTGTATGAGAATGATTGGTTTTCATTTTTCCATTTTGCAGTGAAATTTATGGGCTTCCTGTTTGTCGGAGGGATTAGTCATAATTAGATTTTTTCCATGTCTTGACTTGAGGAACATGTGTACCAAATTACATGGTTCTACGAAAATTTTGACCTCAAACCCCTCCCATAGGCATTTTTAAATTGGCTGTTGTAGGTGGCGCTATAGAGCCAATTTCAAAATTCTAACCTTCAAATTACCTAGACCCAAGAGTTGAACCATGGATTCAAGTTTTGTGCAAATCAGACTTTGTTTGTGCAAACGGAAGCAATTTTTCTATTGTCAAAAACTGAAAAAAAATACGCCACTTTCTAGCGCTCTGCTGCTCAAATAACGTTTCACTGATCAAAATTCCCTGAAGTCATTTTGATGGTATATGTGTTGAGATGATGTGGAGTGATTTTGAGGCGAATCGGTGAAACGGCCGAGACTGGTTTGATGTTTGTGTGAGGTGTACATTTGCAATGAATGGGGCGCATTTGTCGTCGCCGCGGCAACAGGGTAAAAAATAAGCCTTGGACCCTATTGACTTTTTGAATCAAGAGGGCAAAACAGATGTATGTGCAAAATTTCAAACATTTTGAAAAAACTGAATTTGAAAATGCCCATCTAAAACGTTGAAATAGTCTGTAGGGGGTGCTAATGTGTCAATTTGAATAAATTAACTTTCAAATGACCTAGACCCTAGAGTTGAACAATGTATTAAAGTTTTGTGCAAATCAGACTTTGTTTGTGCAAACGGGAGCAAATTTAATGTTGTCAAAAACGGCCAAAAAAAGGTCACATTTTGCCGCTCCGCTGCTCGAACAATGTTTCACTGATCAAAAATCCCTGAGGTCATTTTGAAGGTACATGTGTTGAGATGATGTGGAGCGATTTTGAGGCGAATCGGTGAAACGGCCGAGGAGGAGTCGCTTTCCAACCGACATGTATGAAAACTTTTGCTGTTCATTTTTCCATTTTGCAGTGAAATTTATGGGCTTCCTGTTTGTCAGAGGGCGGGGCCATAATAATATTTTTTTCTCGTCTTGACTTGAGGAACATGTGTACCAAATTTCATGGCTTTACGACAAACTTGATCTCCAAAACTCCCATAGGGGTATTATTTTGGCTGTTGTAGGTGGCGCTGTTCAGTCATTTTTTGAGTCCCATAAAAATAAACACCAAAATATCAAATTTTTCGCCAGGTCTGATTTTTGGGCAAAATTTAACAACTTTTCATGCATGTTCAGGGGGTCAAATTAAGGCTCAAAGTGCAGAAGAAAAAAGAAAGAAAGAAATAAAAAAGGAATTTTTTTTTTAACGTCTCGAGCAAAAACAATATAGGTTTCAATGGCACGTGATACATCATTTTAAAGCGTTTGAGTTTACGCACGCAACCGTCACGTTTTGGTGAGTGACGGGCGCTGACGCGTCCGTCACGTACCGCCACCATTTGTTTTCACCATTGTGAAAGCAATAGGCCCTTACCCCGTTCGGGGCTCGGGCCTAAAAAGGAATTTTTTTTTTCGACGTCTCGAGCAAAAACAATATAGGTTTTAATGGCACGTGATACATCATTTTAAAGTGTTCGAGTTTACGCACGCAACCGTCACGTTTTGGTGAGTGACGGGCGCTGACGCGTCCGTCACTCACCGCCACCATTTGTTTTCACCATTGTGAAAGCAATAGGCCCTTACCCCGTTCGGGGCTCGGGCCTAATTAGGCTGTAAAAGTATTATATTATTAAGTTAAACTACCCAATTCACCCAATTCACATTCAAGCGGTGACTTTTGTTTTTGTTTTGACTACACGCGTGACCTTGCTGCTGCTCAGAGACATGAGGAGGCAGCTCCGACGCACAATTGAGTTTTATTGAACCAAATCCAGTTTAGCTGGAGCTAAATCTTTTGTTTGATTTCAAGTTTTGTTTTAAATGTTTTTACAAATTAATGTTCATTTTTATAGAGATTTTTCATAATTTCATTTCATGGCGTCTTTCAAGAAACCCAAGGACGCATAGATAATTAATCACACAGTACAAAAGTATATAATACATGTTTTAAAGTCTAAAAGGTTGTTTGTTTTGAGTATAATTGTTGTTTTGATAACTTCTTTAGTTTCTGGTTTTAAAATGTCATCATTAGTAAGAGAATAAGTAATCTTTATTTACATAGCGCTTGGGAAAACCCAGAGCGCTCAAATTGTTTTGACTTCAGAGAGAAAAACAATCTCATTCGCATACTGATATCTATTGTTTTTTGAATTGGCTGTTTCAAGGATTGTTTTTCAGACTCTGGCACACTGTGGGAGGGGTCACTGCTGGACACTGGACAGCGCAAAGCCCACCCAGCCACAGGTCACAGAGCTAAGAGCAAAGGGAAATGCCACCTCCTTGCCCCTCCCCCCACTACAGAAGTAAGTGGGAGAGAGACCGGGGCCATGAAAGAGAGGTTTCTGGAGACGTGATGGGTGGAGCGTCAGGTAGAGACCTAGAGGGAGTTGAAAGTGTGTCCAGTTGGTTTACATCACCACAGTGTGACCTTTGAGACCTACAGGTGGTTCGTGGAGTCTGGAGAGACAACCCCAAAATTCATACACACACACACACACACACACATACACACTCATACACTCACACATTCACATTTACATATAGATACATGAAAAAGCAGAACATGAGAAAAAGCATTTTAAAAGTTTACTCCAATGTAAACACATATTTTTAATTGTCTATCACTTGAATCTTTAGTTGAATCAGTATTTTTTGAGACCAGAAATGTTCATTTGAATTCTATATTGTCATGGACATAATTGACGTCTGTCCTGACACTTTTGATTTGTTGATTTTGTACTGTGTGAAGTAATTACATTGATGAGAATTAGATCTGATAAAAACACAAATTAGAGAAGTAAACTGCGCTTGCTTTTTGTCTGAGGGACATTAGCAACAGCATGAATAGAAATTGTGTTAAAGTAGAATCAAAGTGATTTAACCATAGAAAGTAACTACTGCATAACAAGCTGTGTACAGGAACTGTGACACTGCACCATTGACCAGAAGTGCATCGCAAATGACCTGATGTGCTTCAAGTGAAAAGAGTGTATCTGGAGATCCTGATGTCCAACTGGAGTGACCAGAACCATGGCTTGGACCCTACTGATGTCCAAGATGACATCTCTCGAAATATGACCTGACCTGATGACGACTGAGACTCACCCTCAGGGGACCCTGAGGACCTGAGGATCTGAGGACCTGAGAGAGAAAACTGGGGAGTGATGTTTATATTTTTGAAATCATACATTGATGAGTGCTAAATGAGAGAGATACTCATGATTCTTTCTTTTGTTTTTGTTTGTCCCTAGCTTCTGGACATCTGATGATCTATTGGACACAGCCATTTGCAGAACAAGAACCAGCCAATGAAAACGTCTATTGCCGATGCTATTGCTACAACCAGAACCTGTGACCAAATGCAATATACATGTTAAGTATTCAGACATCTGACAGACAAAAACTTTGACTTTTTTAGTCTGGTAGACTGAGCAACTGTTAAAAACTTTGAAAATGATAAAGTATAAGTATTGTAGCGTTTTAGTAGATGTTAAATAGTAGTAAAAGAGTAGAATTTGACTTCCTTTGTTTTTCATACACATTTCCACATAAGAGTTAAAATAGTACCCTACAATGTTATCCTTTTGATAGATCAGCTATAATATTAGAATCAGAGTATGTTAGAGATATTAAAAGTGACAGAAGTCACAAATTAGAAATATGCCTTTGCTCAAGCTGCAGCCGAGCTTTTGAGTTAAAAAATAGAGTAAAAATAGGAATAGATAAATACATCAACCATAGATGCTTTCAAAAAAAGAGATTATTTCTAGCCAGTGCTAATATCAAATGGTAAAGGGACCATTTCACAAACATTTACTTCAAAAGTAGATAAAGTTAATTACAGTTTATGTACAGTTTTATTAGATACTTGCCAAATTCACTTGTGTTCACACATGAGTGAATGTTGACTATGCAAAAAGTCCATATGAGTGTAGCCTAGATTAATGCCTAGATCAATGAGATAGATTAGCACCAAGAGAGATTCAAAAGCATTTTGATGTATTTGTGTATAGCACAAAAACAAAATAGTAGATATTTGGATATCTTTGAGAAGTTTAAAAAGCTGTAGATTCACCAGCACAGATTAGAATCAAACACCATTGTAGAATAATAATAACTGACCCCAACCCCAAACCTGCTAAAGTAGATTAGCTCTTGTAAGGATAGTTCTAATTTGATTAAAGATGTACATTCATCCCAATCTGCCTGAGAGGAGGAAGTGACAGCACTTCCTGGTTCAACAAATATTTGGAAAACTGACCGCCATAATAATGTTCATATTAACCATTTGCCTTACTGTGTTCAGTTTTATTCCTGAGAATGAGAATAGACATGGAACAAAATCCCACTGATAATAAGCCACTGATAATGAGAGTGTAAAACCACAGAGAGATTTATTAGTTTAAGAATATGGCTCAATAGAAGCAAATATGCAAACATATTTGTAAATAGAGAGTAAAGTACACAGTGTAAGATTAAAAAGTGAAAATAATACAGTGAAATAAGTGAAGTGAAGTGTAAACAATTAGCATTAGAATAAAAGTATAGAGTAATAAAAGTGAAATTAGCTTCAAATTTGAGACTCAGCTCGTTTTTGTCTGTGTTTTGACTGAATCTGCTGAGTTCTTGTGTGTCCAATAGTTTTTGTTTGTTTTTTATTTTTGTTTGTTTTTATTTTTGATTTGTTTGTTTGTTTTTGTTTGTTTGTTTTTTCCCAGGATAGAGGATAAAATCCACTGATATTGATTTGATGATTATGAGTTTAATGCATACATTTTCTTTGTTTTTAATAATTTTTTAAAGTTTTTTTTTGGGAATTTTTTTTTTCTTTTTCCACTTTATTGATTGATCAAATTGAGTGATCACATGTGATTATGTGATCAAAGGGGAGGGTATTAGTATTAGATAGCAATATGGCCTACGTGCAGGACTGTACAAGGACTCTACAAGGACTCCATGTTATGACTATGATTTGACTGTCTCTTTGTGACACGTATGTCTTTCGATGTGTGACGTGACAATGACTATATAAACTGTGTACTGCCTTTATTCTGTCTGAGGAAAAGAAACAGAGTAAAACAGTGGAACTTGAGAGAAACTTAAATAAACTTCCAGAGTTTGGCACACCACGATCCGTCTCTGTCTGTTAAATCCTTACACAAGGTCAACAATGCCTTCTCCTTTTTTTGTCCTTGGAAGATTCTAAAAACCTGAAAAACACAACACCATGAATCGACGTGCATCATTCTCTCGTGGAAGTGTGTATCTCGCCGTACCCGTGAAGTGATTGGATAAGCCTTAACAGCGTACTCGTAATTTGCATGTGTCTGGTGCCGGCTGGGAACACCATGTATTCCACCGTGATTATCAAGAGAAACTAAAATAGGTCACTCACATAAGAACACTTACCTACACCTGTGCTCTGTCTGCCCCATTAGCACCGGGACAAGAGCCGTGCACCGTGTTGACTTTAGAGGAGCACCCACCCACGCGCCGCCACCGCAACGTCATCACTGCAATTACTATTAAGAGTTTCTCCTGTGATGTTGTGCGTCTGCCGCTGTGCAAAAGTGATGTTTGAAAATAATTAGTGCAAAGATGGCGAGAAGGAGTGAGAATTCTTTGAACACGGCAAAGTGAAAAAACACAGTTGTTTCATTTGTTTATATATTTCAAACATGCAGGAGATATGCTAACAATTATTCACAGAAGAAAACCTGTGCCTGGTTTGGAAAGGGATTGGTTGAAGTAAAAAGTTTATTTTAATCCACTCCCCTCTCAGCCATTCAAACACATGCTACGATACAATACAAAAAACAAAATCAAAAAACTCTCCAACAACTTACTGTCCTATAAAGGCTTCTTCCATAAACTTGTCTCCATACAGATGTTCTCACTTATTTATTTGTTCCACGAAATGATGTTGGGCTTTCTACCCGTAAACAGACATGAATAATGTAATTAAAATACAATATTTACAGATTGCAACCTTTTGGATTTAATTCCCTCAATTTGCGGCCCCTGGCTAAAGCAGTTTCTGGTGAGTTTCCTTTCACAAAACCACATGTATTGAGTAATACAAATTGGACTCTTAAAGAATGATTAACTGTTTTTTGTTTTTTTTCATCACAAACACGTTTTTTGATTGGCATTAAATGTCTAAAAATGAGTGGAAAAGGGTGGAAAATGTATTTTAATTTCACTAAAATATATCTGTCTTTTGAAACAACTGCTTGGTAAAGAGAATATTGTCAACCTTTCACATACTTTTCTAATTGCATTTATTAATCAATTAATATTGATCGATTGATTCATAGATGGAGGTCTAAGCTCTCAAAGCCCTTCTGTCCAATCGTTACAGCACGTTACAGACCAAAGAATAGTGGAGAAATAAGTTTCTTCTTTTTCTTTACTTCTTTACGTTTCTTTACTGTGCTCTGTCGGAGTCTATAACAATGAAATAATAATAGAAACATTTGAAACTATTACAAAACTAGAAAGAGGGCCATCCGCCGCACTCGAAAACTTTATCAGCTGTAATTTCTGGAAATGGAATGTTTAATCCCCAGGAGTGCGTTGAAAAGGAGGACAGTGCCTTTCAGAGATAGATTATGTCCAAAAGGAGAAAGGAAGCAGGTGCAGTTCTATTGTAATGCAGCACGGGGGTTTGAGCAGTTTCTAAGGGCTCTTCCACTGCTGGGTCAGCAAATATCATGTGAATAATAGAAATGTAAACATTGCTGCATAATCCTTTCTTCATCATAGGAGGCTCGAACGTTTGAACATTTAATGCAATAATGTGGCTCTTTCACCTACACTCTTCAACATCCATAAACAGTTGCGTGCATCTTTGGGGTTTGAATTTTTTATTGAAAAATCTGTGAAAAGTCAATCCAGATCCGGATAGTGGTGCAAACATGTAATTCTTTCATCTATGTGTCTGTTCAATATACTGCTGACACTAAATGCAGACATTCTACTAACAATAATCCACATTTTATTCTTTAAATAAAAAATGTCTTCTGTAATCACCAGCGTTTGTTTGACTGTCCTTTTGTCTGTGAGCAAAAATATACCTCAAAGAATCATTGAAGGATTTGGACGAACATTTCTCTAAACTTGTGCAATGGCCCGAAGAGGAACTGATTACATTTTGGAGGTGATCCAAACTGTCTGGAAGCAGTATTTTAATAAAAGAATGGACCTGCACCTGTGAGGGCTTTTCCAGTTGATACAGAATTGCAGCTTTTTGTGAATTTCTCCATCCGCAAAGAGGACTGTGAGCCGTGAGCTGCCTGTTCCGGAGGTTCTTCATGAATCCAGACTCTTCAATCGAGCTCTTCAAATAATCAATGCCTCATCTGGCCACTTTGGAAAAGCCATGTTCCAGCTTCTTCCCTCTGGCAGTATAGATATTGTTTGCTTCTTTCCAAAAATTATTTCTTATACTTTTGATCTTGTTTTATTGTATGTACTTGCTTGGCGCACACATGGGGTAGTTTTGCACATGTATTCCAATGTGGTTTTCCTGCAAATGACAAACTGAATCTGAATTGTCAAAACACCAACCTCAAAAGTGTTTCCAATTCAACTAAATCACATGAATCTGTAAGTGATGATATAATCTCTCTGCACACATGCTCATTCCAAGACTAGCTGCTGGCTGTCCTTGCCGCTACACTTCTCTGCGCCATCAAATATTTATCAGCATGTTAAGGATTCAGCTTATGAAGTAATTTGCCATACTTCATTTCAAGAGCGCCTTCCATCTCGAGCAGCTTTGAAGTGACTGCTTTTTCTATTTGTATGTGTGCAGCGGCGGCGTACAAGAGGGCCACTCCACCAGCCCATTTGCTCCTCGGTGTCACTCACATCCACCCCCGCTCCGTCTCTCTGACTCTTCCCCCTGGTGGATCTGAAAAACCTGCTGTTGTATGTAGTGTATCGTACTAGGAGGGGCTAAGGGTTGTTATCCGGCAGAGAACAACACATGATTTTGTCCTGTCAAGCATTCTGTTAAGCTAACCAGAGAGCCAGCACTCAGCAGCCCTGATATGATTAGTCTCCCAGGGAAGGCAGTTCATTCAATTCTCCTCACAACATTGTGCAGTAGCTCAGGAGAGGAGTGGAGAAAGCAGAACTGTCCGTCGTGTTGTTGGAGAACGCACGTATGGATGGTTTCGATCCAAACATATAAGTATAAGCCGCCATATTTTTCAAGTTATTCGAACCCTGCTGCCTTAATGGTGATGCGGCCAATGCCTCTCTCTATATCAACTCAATTCAATCTATTTTTGTATAGCCCTAAATCACAACAGTATTATCTTGGAGAACCGTTTATTTCGCCAACACAGATCAGACCAATAAAGGATCTCTCTTATCTTATCTTATCAGAGGATCAAACACAAGAAATGCAGTGATAAAAAAAACATAGAGCCATTCGTCCATAAGGGGCAGATGACCAATGTCCATAAATGTTGATCAAGTCCATAAATGTTGTTGAAGGTCGAGTGTCCTGGATCCTCACCACTGTCCTTGGACCTTCCTGCATCTATCAGCTGTTGATCTCCAGAGCACTCATTCCTGCTCCCCAGTATGTTTATGTGAACAGCTGAGAGCCGACGCAGGGAAGTCCACAGAAATATACGCATATATTGGCCTCGGTCCTGCACCACATGGCCTCAGTCCTCGTTCTACAAGTCCTGAATTGTAGCCTTTGAGTCCGTGAGAGTGGATCCCTCGCTCAATGGGGGCCTTCCTGAATTTTCCCACTTTAGTTATTCCTTGCCAATGCAGGAGGATCTGAGGACAGTGGAAAATGATGATCCTGGATACATAAGGACACTATGAACATTGGTCATCCGCCTCATATGGACCAATGGCTCCTATGTTTTCGTTATTTTTGAATTTCCTATCTACAAACTGTTTGACTCTCTGATCTGTGTTGGCGAATCAACAACTTTGTAAAGTCTTCTGAGACAACTGCTTCTGTGATTAAGAACATAACAAGTAATTGAATTGAAAACAAAAAAATTAAAATCTAATAAAAATAACCAGAAGAATACCAGTAATGTATGTCTATTGTCACATTTCAACAATGCCAGTTCAAACAATTTAACCAAAAACTATCATTTTTAATCTAAGAATGTGAAATCATACATCCTCAAAACCACATTTCGTATCTTTGTCCCAATCAGTAAACAAATGGACTATTTCTCCTATCAGATGAGTCCACACTTTCCTTTGTGCAATATTCTGGCTTCGCAGTTGCCGTGTGATCAATGGGAAACACTTAAGTCCCAGTACAACACCGCGACAAGGTCAGAGAAATGTTTTCCAGCTAAACCACTGCATACAAATATTCACAATCAAAAGGAGCTCGTCGCTTTGTAAACAACTTTAATGCAAGCAAAGGGATTTTCGATCTCAGATGTTGGACACAGAAGAAGAAGAAAAAAAATCTTCTTGAACAAGGCTGTATAGTTCAATCTGTTTTTCTTAGCCCAGGGCCCTAATGTGCAAACTGGAGAGGGCGTTTGTGTGAGGATAGCCACACCGCCGGCACTCCCTCTCCGTCCTTGTGGCGCCCTTCAAAGACGCTCTTTGGCAGATCTTCATTCAGGATTCCTTTTAGAAAAAAACTCCTACTGAGCCTTCACCTTTTCTGATTTGATTTCTTTCACACTTTTGTTCCAAGTGTTTGATTGTTGTTATCAAAGTATGGGATTTTCAAAAATGCAACTCCCATGAAAAGACTTTTCTGTAGCATACCAGTTTTTTCCCCTGCAATGTTTGGATATATGATTGAATATATGAGCCATAAAACAAAAACAAAATAATAGGAAATCGGTCCTTCCGAAATTCAACAAATGTAGATGACCTAGGGTTGGGCGATAAAACGATAACGATAAATATTGCGATAGACACGTGTTCGAAATCAATAGAACACGGGGTCGATAGAACTTCAGTCTCACTTCAAAAGACAGGAACAAAACACAGGAGGTAAAACCATCAATTTACCAATTACTGATCTCCTTCCTGAATTATCAAAAAATCCTCCGAAAATGTATGACAATAGATAGCTATTTAACGAAGGATTCGATTTCAGAAAAAGCATATCCATATCCATGGCCATCATAGATGCTATGGCAAGTCGGTAATCTCCAATTATGAAGCATTTACAGCTAATTATCTCTGTATAATTTGGGTGCTCCCTGTGTGCTCTTTACCAAAATGTCCCCACTGTGGAACAAATAAAGGTTCTCTTAATCTTTGTTCAAAAAGCTTCTTTCACAGAGAGTCTCTAAGCGCGCTACAATTATTGTGAGTATTTTTTCCTCTCGCTAATGGAGGCGCATGCCGGACCTATTGTACATGTTTTTCTCCACACAGAAAGGCCTCGTCTGGAGGTGGAATCAAACCCAATGTCTTCTTGCTCTGAAGCACAAGCGCTAACAGCTACACCGCTGTCTTGCATTAGAAGATATATCAAATGCACTGGAAAAACTGAAGTATCCATAAGAATCTTATGGAATCTTATTTAATCTTGGCATGGAGCTGGATCAAAAGCAACTTAAGTGACAGAATTCAGTATGTGTATATGAGACTGTCCAAGAGTCTTCCTTGTGGGGTGCCCCAAGGGTTGGTTTTGGACCCAAAACTGTTCAATCTGTGCATTTTAAATGTATGTTATTACAAATATATACAGTACAAGGCTTCAATATGGGTTCATATTTGTCTTTGATGTAATGAGAAGCAGGGGCGACAGTGGCTCAGTTAGTAGAGCATTGGCCTTTAGGCCTGAAGGTCGTGGGTTCGAGCCCACCACAAGACTCCCACTGATAACTGCTGTCCTTGAGCAAGACACTTCACCACCTGCAGGAGGATCGATGAGGGGCTGGTGCTATGTGTACTGGGTGCAGCTCTGACTACCACCCCCTTGACCCAGAAATGGATAAAGGGGAAGAAAATGGATGGATGGATGGCATTGAAAAGCAGTAAGTAGCTACTGTTATTTCTCAATTAAATGTTGTCTGACACTGGGGTGGGTTAAAGTGAGTTCAAGTTCCTCCTATTGATGTCCCAACAGTATGAAGACTGTATTATAATATTTTTGTCTTGTTTTTCATTTGGAAATTACATTAATAATTCAGATTTGAATAAACGTTTCACTCAATCCAATCCACTTAATTGAAAGAGCACATTTTCAAAGAGCTGCATAGAAAATGAAGACGAATAAAACAAATGAACAATGTCAGCTTTTCAAATGAAATGAATGAATAGCTTTATAGGACAATACACTGACGCAATTGTAATCAGAACTAACAATATTTTGTTGTTGTGGAATGCTAGAAAATGGGTGAAATAGTCCACTGCATTAACAGGAGTATGAGTACGGCATTAGTGTTAAGATTGAAATCCCAAACAAAATTCAATCTGTGTCTAGTTGTAAAATGATCAGTAATGGAAATGAATAACCAGGTGTGTCAGACCACAAAAAGTTAGAATTTTGGACGCCTTTGTCATCTGAGTGACAAATGTTCTGTTTGAGTGTTTTAAAACTTTCAATGGGAACTTTTGACTGTTTGAAAAAAAAAAAAAAGATCTGTGCAAATAAACCAACTTGTTATTGACACTGAGAACAAGGTTTTGGTCTTTCATTGCCTTCAAGACTCTACACGCAACCAGCACATTCATACTTAACTATTTTCAATGATTCTGTCTGCACTGAAGCAGTCAGTGTCAATCCATCAGAATAATAAAATAAAAATACAATAAAATAAGAAAAACAACTAAGAAAACTGTCATTTATTTCTCACACAGCTCAAAATGATAGAAATATATTAGTAATACAGTCATATAAACATAACTTTCCGAACGCAAACATTCAACTTCCATCTGGTCTGATTTCAATGTATTTGTGGAAAGCCCTCGTTCACAACAGCAATGATCTCAGATGGGTTCTCAAAATTGTCGATTTGCCAACAACAGATCAGAGAATCAAACGATTAGAACAGAAAAGACATTTGAGCCATAGGGAAGCCATGGGACCATAAATGTCCGGGAACATCACTTTCCTTAGATCCTCCTTGTACCTTCCTCCCAGAACATTTTATTTCTATCACTAGTTTTCACAGATATGGTCTTTGTCATTTCAATCAGAATTTAAAAAGACAGAAAAGTGAAAAATAGAAGACCACCCTCACTCAGCCATTCGCCCAAAGCGAGATAATGACAGCATGTTTGTGGTCTGATTTGCTCATCAAAAGTGACTTTTACGAAACTCAATCTGCTCGAACAAAGACCATTTGCTATTTGCGAAAATATTAGGCACCCCATCTTTAATGTACAATAACAAAAATGACCTGAATCATGTCTTCTGACACATGGTATAGTACACCCAGAGCAGTCAATTTGACGGCGGTGTAATTTCCCCACTTGTTTTTGGTCTTCACAACTTTGACTTTTTCTGTCTCTATTATGCAGTTTATATCTTTATAATTATTTTTATAAAATTGTCTCCATCCTGGTCGTAGACTGGTTCAGAGCAACTGAGCTTGGAGCATTTGCTAGTTACCAGAGCAACACAGTGTTTACTTGCATAAAGCATTTAGTTTTGCTGTGTTTCATTTATATTAACCAGTTTTTTTGCACATACTAAAGATTAAAACCATACAAATTACTTATTTTTTACAAAAGCATTGAAAAAACAAACAGTTTTTTTGTGGGGATTTTTTCAGAATTTCATTCATTTGAATGTGACTCGACCAAATGACTGCTCTGAAAGTTCTAATTGTTTCTGATTTCCGGGAGTCCTCGATTTAACTTCCTTGTATTGGGTCCCAGTCATCAGGGACTGGGACCTGAAGGCGTGTGGGCAGTCTGAGATCTCATCTGAGGCTGGGCCAAAATCCGGACCGCGTCGACTTTTCCTTGGAGAATGGCCGCCGATGCCCAAAGAGACATTTAAGCCGTTCAAAGAAAGAAGGGATAGGAACTTGGGAAGGCGTAATGTCCTTATTAAAATCTGACACACTGGAAAAGGAAATCGCTGACCATTTTCAAGTGGAAAGCCAGAAGTCCGATTTACAAATGATCTTCTGGTTCTATTCAGCAGTTTAAGCCAATAGGAATTATAGCAAGCTGAGATTTAAGGTAAGAGTCTCAGCAAGCAGCGGTGGAAAAGCCCAATCAGGAAAAATCTCAAATCTTGCATCAAGTTTCATCACTCACAGAAACCCAGGAGTCAGCCCCAAATTGTAAACAAATCTGTCGGGTTCAAATGAAATAATTAGCAGATTTGCCAAAAAAACGTCGAAGCATTGGCGTTAAATATCTTGGGTGAAAAGCAAGCGAAGTCGGCATTTTTACTCACGACTGCTCGGAAAAAAATGAGGTTATAATTCTTGTGAGGTGGAGTGACTCACCAGCACATATGCCGGAAATGAGGAAAGTTGCTGGTGATATATTGCTGAGCTCTTCAGCCTGGAACTGCAAATGGGAGACTGACAAAATCTGACGGGCATGGACTAAACTAATTAAAGCACGGTGGTTAAATTTAGAGAGAAGAAAACTTTAATTGTGACGGATGATTAAACAGGGAGGGTTAAAGTTACATAGGGGAGACAAGAACACCTGGTTGCACAGGATTTGGTTTAATATGGGCCCCAACATGAGTACTGTCTCAAACTTGGCTAAACATACAATATATAATAGTTTTATGAGGATGGGGATGAGTTTTCTCTGTTTAATGCCATAGAGTTTTGAATATGTTAATTACACAATTTGTAGATCATATGTAGGGTTGTGGTGGTAAAGTTCGGTGGTTAGGTATATGGACTTTTGTAAAAATAACGTGTTTGGAGCTGACCACCACTCAGATTAAGAGATCCTTTATTCCTCCCACAGTAGGGAAATTTCAGTGTTATATCATAGTAGCAAAAGATAAATGAACAATAACTGTATACTAAAATAAGATAACTTTTCTAACTTTAGCAGACTGTAGCCATACATGCAAAAGCCAGATCCAATAAGATCTTTGAAGCTGTGCAGGGCAGGGCTTGGTCAGAACTGTGATGGGAGACCTCTGGGAACACCAGGTGCCACAGTGGGGCGGGTGCGGCTGTAAAGTACTAAACTGTTGTTGTGTCCTTCACCCACATTGGCTGAGTTTGGTGTTTGTGTGAAAGATTGGTAGTAGGCGGAGGGGCCGATGGAACATACTGATTGTCTTGCTTCTGTCAGTGTGCCCCAGGGCAGCTGTGGCTACAGTAGTAGTTTATCACCCCCGTGTATAGAGTGAAACAATGATGACATGTGAAGCATCCTTCAGTGTCCTGAAAATCGCTCTATAAAACTGATACATTATTATTATTATTATTATAAAGAAGAAAGAATTAAGTATAACATTTCTGACTTAAGCAAAACAAAGAAGCAAGTCTAAAATCTCCAACTTTAGCATAATATAGATGCAAGAATTGAGTATACAATCAGTGGTGTTGGTCAGCTCCACAGACCAAAGTTGCGACCTACAGTATCTGATCTTACTGTATCTTATTGGCGGACACAAGGAAATGCAGGCTCCTATACATATGTACATAAAGTTTGCGTTAAACATACATTTAGTATGCGGTGGTAACACTGGACCGTGGCAGCTGCTCAGGGGCTTCTCCTCGGGCGATGAACAGTGGGACCATTTATCCATATTCAACAGGAAAGCATAGCATCGCTCCAGGTAACAATTATTTTTACACACCTCGAGGCGCCGCCTGATCGCGTAATTATCGGACCCACCTCAAGGATGAGAGGAAACAGTCGGTCTCAGATAAAACCGAGTGGAGTCCAGGGATAAAACTGATTGTAATGAGAGATGCTGGTCCAGTGAGTGTCTGGAAGTCTCGGTCTGGATCACAACAGCAGGACTCCATGAGCAATTATTGATTGGTCTTTGATTTCATAACATTTCTTTGAATTTGAGTTTTGTTTCCGCTTGGCCAATGTTCCATCCACTAAAGCCTATGCATGGGCCAAAAATAACAACAAAGTTTCAACATAAGCTATTCTGAAACACTACAAATTACGATACTGTAGTTGCTTCTTATTATGCCAAAGGTGGTGACTTTCTACTTTATTATGCTAAAGATAGAGTTTTTGTACTCATTATGGTTAAGATAGAGATTTTATACGTGTTTGTTCTTCATGCTAGAGTTAGAGATTGTTATTTTATTCTTTTTAGTAATTAGTTATTGTTAATTTATCGTGTGCTACTCATTCCTACTGTTCTGTAACTGGTGATGCAAATCTGAAATTTCCCCAATGTGATACGAATTAAGGATTTCTTCATTGTATACTTTTGTTCTATTTTCTTGAAATCACTTCCCGAACAGTTGGATAATCACTTCCCAAACAGTGACAGTAAAAAAATTAAAGCCGCAAGCGGCGTCGAACGGCCCTCGCCGCACCGCGCGACTCCCTGCACCACGCTGTCCCGCCTCACGCCGCCCCGCACCAAGCCGCAAAGCGCCGCTTCACAACGCCCCGCACTACGCCGCACCACACCGTACCACGCAGCACCGCTAAAAGGAGGTGGTCCCGCCGTGTGATGATTTGTGTCCGTAGCCATAGAAGAATGTTAGTCAAATTGTAATGAATATGATAAGTAGAGCTGGTTTGGCTCCCCATGTAAACTTTGATACAGTCTGTAGGGGGCGCTAATGGGCCAATTTCCAATATTTCACTTTAACCTGACCTAAACCCTAGAATTGAACAATGGATTAAAGTTTTGTGCAAATCAGACTTTGTTTGTGCAAACAGGAGCAAAATTAATGTTGTCAAAAAGAGCCAAAAAAACCCTCACATTTTGCCGCTCCGCTGCTCAAACAACGTTTCACGGATCAAAATTCCCTGAAGTCATTTTGAAGGTACATGTGTTGAGATGATGTGGAGCGATTTTGAGGCGAATCGGTGAAACGGCCGAACGGCTGGTTTGATGTTTGTGTGAGGTGTACATTTGCAATGAATGGGGAGCGTTTGTCGTCGCCAAGGCAACAGGGTAAAAAATAAGCCTTGGACCCTATTGACTTTATGAATCAAGAGGGCAAAACAGATTTTTGTGCAAAATTTCAAACATTTTGAAAAAACTAAATTTGAAAATGCCCATCTAAAATTTTGAAATAGTCTGTAGGGGTTATATAGGGGTTATATTGTGTCAATTTGAATCATTTGACTTTCAAATGACCTAGACCCTAGAGTTGAACAATGTATTAAAGTTTTGTGCTATACAGAGTTTGTTTGTGCAAACGGGAGCAAATTTTATGTTGTCAAAAACGGCCAAAAAAGGTCACATTTTGCCGCTCCGCTGCTCAAACAATGTTTCACTAATCAAAAATCCCTGAGGTCATTTTGAAGGTACATGTGTTGAGATGATGTGGAGCGATTTTGAGGCGAATCGGTGAAACGGCCGAGGAGGAGTCGCTTTCCAACAAACATGTATGAAAACTTTTGCTGTTCATTTTGCCATTTTGCAGTGAAATTTCTGGGCTTCCTGTTTGTCAGGGGGTGGAGCCATAATAATATTTTTTTTCTTGTCTTGACTATAGGAACATGTGTACCGAATTTCATGGCTCTACGACAAACTTGATCTCTAAAAGTCCCATAGGGGTATTATTTTGGCTGCTGTAGGTGGCGCTGTTCCGGCATTTTTTGAGTCCCATTAAAATAAACACCAAAATATCAAATTTTTCGCCAGGTCTGATATTTGGGCAAAATTTAACAACTTTTCATGCATGTTCAGGGGGTCAAATTAAGGCTCAAAGTGCAGAATTTGACATCTCTCGAGCAAAAACAATAGGCCCTTTCCCCGTTCGGGGCTCGGGCCTAATAATAACCCCCATGGGATTTTTCGGAGGTCAAGTTTGTCGTAGAGCCATGAAATTCGGTACACATGTTCCTCAAGTCAAGACATGAAAAAAATGTTATTATGGCCCCGCCCTCTGACATACAGGAAGCCCATAAATTTCACTGCAAAATGGAAAAATGAACAGCAATCATTTTCATACATGTCGGTTGGAAAGCGACTCCTCCTCGGCCGTTTCACCGATTCGCCTCAAAATCGCTCCACATCATCTCAACACATGTACCTTGAAAATGACTTCGGCGATTTTTCATCAGTGAAACGTTGTTCGAACAGGGGAGCTGCAAATTGTGACCTTTTTTGGCCGTTTTGGACAATATTAAAATTTGCTCCCGTTTGCACATACAAAGTCTGATTTGCACAAAACTTTAATACATTGTTTAACTCTAGGGTCTAGGTCAATTAAAAGTGAAATAAAAGAACTTGGCTCATTAGTGCCCCTACAGATGGAGTCAAAGTTTTCAGAGTTTTTCATACTAAAAACTCTGAAATAGTCTGTAGGGGGCGTTAATGAGCCAAGTTCAATTATTTCACTTTCAAATGACCTAGACCCTAGAGTTGAACCATGGATTCAAGTTTTGTGCAAATCGGAATTTGTATGTGTAAACGGGAGCAAATAGAAGGTTGTGAAAAACGGCCAATAAACACTCACATTTTGCCGCTCCGCTGCTCAAACAACGTTTCACTGATCAAAAATCCCTGAGGTCATTTTGATGGTACATGTGTTTAGACAATGTGGAGTGATATGGAGGCCAATCGGTGAAACGGCCGAGGAGGAGTCGCTTTCCAACCGACATGTATGAAAACTTTTGCTGTTCATTTTTCCATTTTGCAGTGAAATTTATGGGCCTCCTGTTTGTCAGAGGGCGGAGCCATGATAACATTTCGGTCGTATCTTGACTTGAGGAACATGTGTACCGAATTTCATGGCTCTACGACAAACTTGACCTCTGAAACTCCCATTGGCTGTTGTAGGTGGCGCTGTTCTGGCATTTTTTGAGTCCCATAAAAATAAACACCAAAATATCAAATTTTTCACCAGGTCTGATGTTTGGTCAAAATTTTACAACTTTTCATGCATGTTCAGGGGGTGAAATAAAGGCTCAAAGTGCAGAATTTGACATCTCTCGAGCAAAAACAATAGGCCCTTTCCCCGTTCGGGGTCGGGCCTAATAATAACCCCCATGGGATTTTTCGGAGGTCAAGTTTGTCGTAGAGCCATGAAATTCGGTACACATGTTCCTCAAGTCAAGACATGAAAAAAATGTTATTATGGCCCCGCCCTCTGACATACAGGAAGCCCATAAATTTCACTGCAAAATGGAAAAATGAACAGCAATCATTTTCATACATGTCGGTTGGAAAGCGACTCCTCCTCGGCCGTTTCACCGATTCGCCTCAAAATCGCTCCACATCATCTCAACACATGTACCTTGAAAATGACTTCGGCGATTTTTCATCAGTGAAACGTTGTTCGAACAGGGGAGCTGCAAATTGTGACCTTTTTTGGCCGTTTTGGACAATATTAAATTTGCTCCCGTTTGCACATACAAAGTCTGATTTGCACAAAACTTTAATACATTGTTTAACTCTAGGGTCTAGGTCAATTAAAAGTGAAATAAAAGAACTTGGCTCATTAGTGCCCCTACAGATGGAGTCAAAGTTTTCAGAGTTTTTCATACTAAAAACTCTGAAATAGTCTGTAGGGGGCGTTAATGAGCCAAGTTCAATTATTTCACTTTCAAATGACCTAGACCCTAGAGTTGAACCATGGATTCAAGTTTTGTGCAAATCGGAATTTGTATGTGTAAACGGGAGCAAATAGAAGGTTGTGAAAAACGGCCAATAAACACTCACATTTTGCCGCTCCGCTGCTCAAACAACGTTTCACTGATCAAAAATCCCTGAGGTCATTTTGATGGTACATGTGTTTAGACAATGTGGAGTGATATGGAGGCCAATCGGTGAAACGGCCGAGGAGGAGTCGCTTTCCAACCGACATGTATGAAAACTTTTGCTGTTCATTTTTCCATTTTGCAGTGAAATTTATGGGCCTCCTGTTTGTCAGAGGGCGGAGCCATGATAACATTTCGGTCGTATCTTGACTTGAGGAACATGTGTACCGAATTTCATGGCTCTACGACAAACTTGACCTCTGAAACTCCCATTGGCTGTTGTAGGTGGCGCTGTTCTGGCATTTTTTGAGTCCCATAAAAATAAACACCAAAATATCAAATTTTTCACCAGGTCTGATGTTTGGTCAAAATTTTACAACTTTTCATGCATGTTCAGGGGGTGAAATAAAGGCTCAAAGTGCAGAATTTGACATCTCTCGAGCAAAAACAATAGGCCCTTTCCCCGTTCGGGGCTCGGGCCTAATAATAACCCCCATGGGATTTTTCGGAGGTCAAGTTTGTCGTAGAGCCATGAAATTCGGTACACATGTTCCTCAAGTCAAGACATGAAAAAAATGTTATTATGGCCCCGCCCTCTGACATACAGGAAGCCCATAAATTTCACTGCAAAATGGAAAAATGAACAGCAATCATTTTCATACATGTCGGTTGGAAAGCGACTCCTCCTCGGCCGTTTCACCGATTCGCCTCAAAATCGCTCCACATCATCTCAACACATGTACCTTGAAAATGACTTCGGCGATTTTTCATCAGTGAAACGTTGTTCGAACAGGGGAGCTGCAAATTGTGACCTTTTTTTGGCCGTTTTGGACAATATTAAATTTGCTCCCGTTTGCACATACAAAGTCTGATTTGCACAAAACTTTAATACATTGTTTAACTCTAGGGTCTAGGTCAATTAAAAGTGAAATAAAAGAACTTGGCTCATTAGTGCCCCTACAGATGGAGTCAAAGTTTTCAGAGTTTTTCATACTAAAAACTCTGAAATAGTCTGTAGGGGGCGTTAATGAGCCAAGTTCAATTATTTCACTTTCAAATGACCTAGACCCTAGAGTTGAACCATGGATTCAAGTTTTGTGCAAATCGGAATTTGTATGTGTAAACGGGAGCAAATAGAAGGTTGTGAAAAACGGCCAATAAACACTCACATTTTGCCGCTCCGCTGCTCAAACAACGTTTCACTGATCAAAAATCCCTGAGGTCATTTTGATGGTACATGTGTTTAGACAATGTGGAGTGATATGGAGGCCAATCGGTGAAACGGCCGAGGAGGAGTCGCTTTCCAACCGACATGTATGAAAACTTTTGCTGTTCATTTTTCCATTTTGCAGTGAAATTTATGGGCCTCCTGTTTGTCAGAGGGCGGAGCCATGATAACATTTCGGTCGTATCTTGACTTGAGGAACATGTGTACCGAATTTCATGGCTCTACGACAAACTTGACCTCTGAAACTCCCATTGGCTGTTGTAGGTGGCGCTGTTCTGGCATTTTTTGAGTCCCATAAAAATAAACACCAAAATATCAAATTTTTCACCAGGTCTGATGTTTGGTCAAAATTTTACAACTTTTCATGCATGTTCAGGGGGTGAAATAAAGGCTCAAAGTGCAGAATTTGACATCTCTCGAGCAAAAACAATAGGCCCTTTCCCCGTTCGGGGCTCGGGCCTAAAAATGGCTGGAATTACTAAATGTACGACCTCATACAGCCTTAATCATGAATATGTGTTTTGGTTTGAACTTAAAAGAGATAAAAAAAACATTCAATTCAATGTTTTTTTTCTATAGCCCTAAATCACAACAGCAGTCATTTGGGAAGACTTTACAAAGTTAGGGATTCGCCAACAACAGATCAGAGAGTCAAAGAGTTCTAAGATAGGAAATACAATAATAACAAACACATAGAAGCCATTGGTCCACATTGGGCGGATGATCAATGTCCATAAATGTTAATGAATGCCCTTAAATGTCTGGGGTCATCACCACTGTCCTTAAGTAAGTATGTAAGTAATCTTTATTTATACAGTACTCCTTTGTCCTGCATCGGCAAGGTACAACTTAAAACCGGGTGGGAAAATTCTAAGTAGTCTTCAGTACACAGTATAATGGAGCCAGGGGATGGTGTGGAGGCCATGGGGCTGAAGGTGTTGTGGAGTGTGGAGATGGGGGCTCAGTGAAGCAGCTCCATATTGACTGAATGTTTGAGAGAAGCTTCTGAAGCCTCCACACGGCACTATACCACATCACTACAAATAATAGTGTAGTCCACACACCGAGGCAGGGGCGAGGGCGAGCCAGGGGAGAACTCAAAAGACTGAGAAACCCTAACCCTGCATTCAAATGTATCTGTAACATACCACATATGACCACTTGTATAACATGACATTTCAAGTCATGTTATACTAGTAACATAACACTATAATAATATCCTGATGTATTAATAAATAAATAAATAAATAAGTGAGAATATTGCTATAGTATTATATTTAAAAATCATTCCAAAATAAATGTTGTTATCATTGATGTGTTGCTATATTCTGCTTTAGTGCAGGATTAAATGTCTATTCCTTAGATTGTTGTTAATTTGTATTCTGAATAGAACATTTCTGAATTATGGAGGGATTTTTTTTTTAAAGAACAACGGTGAAGAGCTCTAAGCACTCTCAGTGTAGTCAATATGCACGGTTAGTGGTCTCATAGTCATTACAAGTCAAGTCATTACAATAGCTTTTTATAAATGATTGCTTAAAAACGAGAACCAAAACCTGCTTCATCTCACCCAACAAACTGTCAATCCAAATGACAGACTTATTCTTCTCTCTGATTAGATAATCCTATTTAAAACTGTAAATGTAACTTTTTTGGAGAGTATCTTCATTGTATTTCTAATAAAAAATAACTCCACTTTAAATTTTCAGAAAGGGTCTGGGGACACAAATTCATGATATACAGTTTATGTAATTTAAAATGAAAATATTACAAATGGCCTCTATGAATGAAAATCACAAAAAACAAAGTATCAAACACATCTCAATTTGTACAACTCAATCTGACAACGTGTTATTTTCAAATCACACACCAAATGACATGTCCTTTTCCCCGTGTACTTTTCAACTCAATCATAACAAAATGTTCATTAAATTCCCTGGGATTTGATCACCGAGAGACAAATTACAGTTAGTACTGCTTTTTATTTCTTTTTATGCCACCTCTGCCAACTTTCCTCCAGTTACAAGTTGTTCCGTGGTAAAAATCCAGCTGTCATGTGTGCCTTTGGGAGCTTATCCCTCCACTCCCACACGCTAACATAGCCTCGCAAGTCGGGGTTTTCTGGTAAACAACATGAGATCCACATGTCCAGCCTTACAACACGCAAATCAGAAAGTGACATGTCATTTGCATAGACAACGGCGAGGGATTATAATCTCGGAGAAAAAGAAAAAAAAAAAATGTTGCTGTAATGCCGCATCGTGAGATTTGTTTTTCATGTTATTCCGATGCGGCTTCGACACTTATCCAGATAGGAGACAAACAGCCTCGGAAATGCATTTAAATATCTGTGCTAGAAACTTTTATCAACGACAGACAGACAACGACACGTCAAGCAGCCATCACCGGGCATTATGTTCCCCGTATCTCCATGAACATTGCGTCTCTTGAGTTCTTTTTGTACGGTCTTTTTTTTTTTCTTTTTCCGTGTTGCTAGCCCCGTGACAGGCCTTCGGGGAAAGTCTTCTTAAGCATAGGAGAGTGTGTTTCAACCGTTGCGATGTGATACGGGCCCCTGCCATGTTTGCCGAGAGGGATTCCCCCGGTGGTGGGTTGTGGAGCCGCCGTGTCGATTTGTTTGTTTGCATACTGAACAGCTGCAGGGTCTGTCTGTGCGCTCGCTGTGGACCGTGCAGCCGTTTGCCCAAAGGGGAATAATGACAGGCAGTGATAGAAGCTGTCGTCATGGGAGCAGATAAACATGGGTGGATTTCAGGATAATACGGTGTCCAAGGACTTCAGGTAAATCGGAATGTTGGAACCTTCTTGAATGGAAGATCACAGCTTGTTATGGACACTAGGATTTGACTTTAGTGTTGTCTTGATAACAATAATAATTACATCAATTCAATGCATTTTTGTATAGCCCTAAATTACAACGACAGTAGTTTGAGATAACTTTTGTCAAGTAGCCAACCCAGATCAAAGAATCAAACAGTTCAAAGACAAGAATTACAATGCGGAAAAAACATAAAGCCATTGGTCCAGAAGGGGCAGATGACCAATGTCAATGTGCGTAAATGTCCTTAAACGTCAGAGATCATTGCAACTGTCATTAGACCCTCCTACATCAGCAAGAAACAAACCAAAAATCCTAAATCCTATTTTCACATCACACTTATATGGCGCTTTTTTGAACACTCAAAGACGCTTTACCTTCAAACCAGGTCAGAAATCTAGGGGTAATACTGGACTCAGACTAAAATTTTAATAGCCACATCAAATCAGTAACATCAGCAGCTTTTTTGAACAGGTGGGAGTTCAGCAGTGATTTGAAGGACTGAAGTTAGTTCCTGAAGTGTCTCGGGACTGAGTTCTAGAGAGTGTTGCAAAGGTGGAAAAAGGATGTTGATGACGTAGTTGATGTGTGGTTTGAATGAGAGGGTGGAGTCCATAAACTACACCAGACAAGAGCCCATTGTACATGATCCGACAGAGGAGACAGAGTTGTGCATTTTGGATCATCTAAAATCCAAAAAGTTATCTTTACTTTTATAGCAACTTTCACAGACCAGAGTCACAAAGCGCTTAAACTCATGCATCACCAAACTTGTCAACCCCCTTGTGATTTTAACTTCGAGCATATGAAGCGCTATTGGTGTTGCCTCAAATGTACCCCAGCAGAATAATATAAGTTCTTTGTAGCATAACTTACAAGTGGGTTTTTATTCTCTGTAGATAAGGGCAGCGTTGACAACTTAAAAGCCTTTCACCATTTCCCTGGCAAGTGCTCTTCCAAGTGGTCTGGTTCACAAATCTCCAACCTGCTCCTATTTACATAGCAAAATACTATCACAATATCAGCAGTGTTTAATGTGAAAGGTTTATATCAGTGTTTACTGAAGAGGCGTACACAGAAAAAGCATTACACTCTTTTGAATGCTGCTATAATAGCGCTTTGACCCGCTGCTTGACACAAACAAAAGTATAAATGTTTTATAGAATGTTGTACAGAAATTAGGTTTTGTGATTTAGAAATGTGAGCAATACATTCACTTTTCAATTCGCTTTTTTCTGGTATAGCCCTAAATCACAAAAGTAGTTATTTTGGAGGACTTTACAAAACAGTTGAATTTGCCACCACATCAGAGAAACCATTCAAACACACAAAATGCAATGATAGAAAACGCATAGGGCCATTGGTCCATTAGGGACAGATGACATGCACTGGTAAGGAAAAACTCTAATAAAGAAACCCAGTGGAAAAAAGTGAGAAACCTGAGGTAGACCCACATAAAGAGAAGCATCCGCTCCCATGGATAGAAGGGCTATCGATCCAGGAGTCAGACTGTAGAAAGAGGATAAAGGCCATGCAGCTTTTTGTACTTCATCACAATTGTCCTGAACCAAGCTGGGCGACTGGCTATCACAGTCAAAGTGGCTAACTGTGGAAAAGTAAAGGAGAGTCCGGTACATTCAATTCAATTAATTTCAATGTATTTTTGTATAGCCCTAAAATACAACTGCAGTTCTTTGGGAGGACTTTACAAGGTTGTCAATTCACCAACAGCAAATCAGAGGATCAAACAGTTAAAACACAGGAAATGCAACAAAAACAAACATGTAGAAGCCATTGGTCCATAGGGAGAAGAATGACCAATGTTAATAAATTACCTTAAATTTCATGGATCATCACTTTACTTTGATCCTCCTGCATCGGCAAGGAACAACAGTAACAACAAAAAGCAGTGGGAACAAAGTGAGAGAAAGCAGGACGGGGAGGGGAGACCAGTCCACAGGTCAAGATGAAAGAGGCCAGATTCAGGGGTCCCATCAGGGGTTCAATGAAACAGACAATGGGACGTTTAAATGCCATGTGTTATTTAAATTTTTATTTCCTAGTTTTGCTGAGCACTTTTGTATGAAACTTAACTTGCCTTGCCTAAAAATGGCTTCGTAAGAGCTACCGAAACAATGAAATCAAACATTCAGAAAACCCATTTTTACTGTACGTTTAATAGACAAGTTTCTGAAGCGTGAATAAAGAACTACTCAGAGCTATTCAATCAGCGACGCAATTACACCATACAATTAAATCCATTCTCTCAATATCCTCTCTCAATGACACACAGGATAATGCTATAAAAATGTACAATGAGTGATTAATTCTGTTTGGAAGTCTTCAAGGTGGACTGGTAGGTGAGCACAGCAGCTGTCGGCTCGGCGGTACGCATCTCTCAACAATAACAAGCCTGTAGTGTTACAAAGGAGTCACTGAACTATCGCACAAGCAGCCGCACAACAATTAATTACAGCTCGCGCGCCAGGGTGTCTAAGCAAAATAAATTCCCCATCAACTCATCTCAGGAGATATGAGGCAAGTGAACTGTGGCGAGGAGTGGCGAGCTCCACTAGGCGAGGGTGCACAGGTGATGCGGCGAGTAATTGCCCCAGTGGCTTTGGCATTAAATGAGAGAGCGAATCAATGGTGAGATTTGGACGTGATTTTTGGCTAACAAGAAGTACTGTGAACAATCATGACACTTCTTTGGGTGAGAAACGTCAACTTTGTCTTCTGCGCAAGACCGAAATGCAGCCTAGACACCTGCAGCCTAGACACCTAATGGAGACTTAAATATCTTACTACTATTGTTAGCAACTTCAAGAATACTCTATTTATTTGTTAAGTTTGTTTAGATGGATGTCTTTCTGCTGCTACTGGACACCTGAATTTCTCCTACGGGGATCAATAAAGTATCTATCCATCTAAAACAGGTTCTTGGTGATGATCTAGTTTGTTATGGGAACCAGAATGTCATAATATTTGATGAAAACAAAGAAATTAACAATAATGTATGTTTGAGCGGCACAGAGTTTGCATGTTCTGTGTCTTTGTAAGTTTCCTCTGGATGCTCTCTTTCTCAGACTACTAAAACATGCTCAATAATTAAGGTTTATAGTTTTTTAGTAGGTTTTTCCTTGCCAATGCAGCAGGGTCCAAGGACAGTGCTGATGATCTAGGACAAGAGACATTCAACGACATTCATCAACAAGTATGGATATTGGTCATCTGCCCGCTTTGTGTTTTTTTATCATTTCATTTATTGTGTTTGAACTGTTTGATTCTCTGATCTGTGTTGGTGAATTCAACAGTTGGCGAAGTCTTGTTGGGATTTAGGTCTATAAATAATGTATTGAATTGAATTGATTGTGTTGAGAAAAGTTAGGATACCCAAGCTTTCATACAGCGCAATTATTGAGCCATTCAGAGCAAATCTACTTGTCAAATAAGAGAACGGTCATTTCTATTTCATCTCAGAAGACCTCCGACTCACTAAACCCCCGTCTGTAATTGATGCGTTCGTATAGCAATTACTGGAATCAGAGGAACTTGTCTTCTGTCAGATCCTTCACTTTAAATTGACTGCGTTTCCATATAACTGTACTAGAACAGCTCATGCATAAAACGCTCTGGTCCATTTCTCAAAGTGACTGCTCTAACAACAACATTGATTCTGGCTTGTCATTTCTCCCACTTTCCCTAAATGCATCGTATAGTGCACAGACGAGCCTCTATTCGCTCGTGTGTGTAGGCTTCTGCATATTCTTTGGAGGCTTGCGTCCCAAAGGAGATCTTTAAGTAGCGTTTTGAGACGAGACGCACTCGACAATTGTCCCAGGGGATTCAGGATAAAGCTGGCAGCCCTAGTGGACAACGCATTCATGTCCTCCCCAGAGCTGTGCAAGAAAACACGGACAAACGCAAGACATGTAAATTGATTTTGAATGTGTTTACAGCGGGAAAGGCCAGGCGCTGTGATGAAACCGTGTGTGTCACCGTGTTTGGATCTAGGTCTGTGAAATAACTGCCATGTTGTATGTACTAAGGCCTAGTTCTATTGTTAGTGTCAAGAATGTACTAAAGGTCCGGTGGCTAGTTCTGCTGCCAAGTGTCAAGATGAGATGATAGAGAGAATGGATCACTTGAAGGCTCTCCATGTACTATATTCTATGTCCTATATCAGGAGACTCCAACCTACAGCTCGGGACCTATTTGTATAGCTCTTGGCTTGCTGATTGCTGATTAGGGATTTAGTATGTAAGCAATGTTATACATGTATAGCACACTTCATAGACAGGACACTTGACATTCAACAACATTTATGGACTTTATCAACATTTATGGACATTATGGACCAATGGTTGGCCAATGTGTGTGTGTGTGTGTGTGTGTTTTTTTTTTTTATCATTGCATTTCCTGTATTTGATCCTCTGATCTGTGTTGGTAAGCCAAGCCGATAGCATTTTCCAATGTTGTATAGTGTTTTCAATTCACTCCACACACTGTGATGATATGAAGTATTACCAACCAGACCAATCGTCCATGTTTTTAGTGCAAAGGTGTTGTCAAGAGTTTTAGCAGTATTTTCACAGATTAAGCATAAACCTGGCTGCAGGCGGTGGCCAAGACCGATAAGTGGGAGAATAATCTCTAAGAGCAAAGGTAGTGTGGCCAATGTTCAACCAAAATGGACACAAGTGTTGATTAAATGATTGAGAGTGGAGAAAGGACAGTCACAAGGCTATTATTTCTTAACAGATGGATTCAACTTAAACAGGTTCAGCACAAAAGATAAGGAAAGGGTATCGCTGCACTCCGGAAGTATACATAAGTATGTAGTCATGCTTTGAGGAATGTATATGCGTCTTTCAAGCTGGAAAAAGTTATTCAAGTAGCAAAAGACGTACGATCACTTATGTGTAATCCAGACTTTATTGCTTTACCCGTGTAAGTCCAATAAAACAGATTTCCGAAATCCAAATATTGTCAGAGGTGTTTGACAAATACTGGTATTGTGCAATATGGAGCTGTCTATTGCCGTGAGTGGAGCGGTGCAGCCGGAGAAATCGAAATGAATAAACACAAATAAATATGGCAAGCTAAGCGCTCTGAGTCAGCGGTGATGTAAAGTCAAATAAACAAGACAAAGAGGGTTGGGAACGGCCAGGGGAGAGGTACCAACCAAAAAACGTCAAATCACAGCACATCCATAGGTTTGAATGCTGATTTTACAGGACAGGCGATAGAAGAGCTGATAATAATGTAATTATTTAACAATATGTGGGGGAAATATGAAGTGTTCCTTGTTTTTGGACAGTTGCATTATTTTTACTGTCAAGTTCCAGGGATGCAACAATCCTTGGAAGGTCCTCTGAAACTTCCTAAACTGTAAAAAATACAACTCAAAATTGTTCACCTTACTAAGATTTTTGCATTCACTGACAATAAAATTGCCAGTTGGAACTGCAACTGTCTGTTGTGAGCCACTTGAACTCACTTTCAGAAGTTTCTGATTAAAAGTTCATCTTATTTGATATATAAAGTTCACTTTATAGAACAAGATGGCGCCTCGTACGGTCGACATGGCTCTTTGCTGCTCTCTTTTTCTTTTGTTTTTACTTTTTAACTGTGCATCTGGCTGTTCCTACACCCGTGAGGAACTTATGAACATCCGACCCACCGTTCCCATGGACCTATTGCCTGTTTTCTTGGCATCTGCGGCTGATTTAGTTCATGTTCTAGCCAAAAAAGTGTGGGCCCGTAAAAGGGGAAAGCGAGGAGGCCTGCTCGTGCGTCTTAGGAGGAGAGGAGCGCGCACGGCTCTCCCCGGCATTTTTCTCTCCAACGTACGCTCACTGGGCAATAAGATGGACGAACTCAGCCTGCTCATGAGAAGAAACAAGGACTTCGCCACATCCTGTGTCCTCTGCTTCACTGAGACCTGGCTAAATGAGCGGATCCCGGACTGCGCTCTGGAGCTGCAGGGCTTTGGGCTGTTTCGCGCGGATCGCCATTGTGCGCTCTCAGGGAAGAGCAGAGGCGGAGGGCTCTGTTTCTACGTCAATACAAACTGGTGTAACGATGTGACAGTGATCTCCAAGCACTGCTCTCCTGCTCTGGAATATCTTTTCATTCATTGTAAACCATATTACTCCCCGCGGGAAATTGTTTCATTCATTCTTGCCTCTGTTTACATACCGCCATGCGCGGACGCGCGCGAGGCTCAGCGCGCACTCGCAGAGCAAGTACTGTGTATGGAACGCTTATACCCGGACTCTCTGATTATTATCCTGGGGGATTTTAATAAGGGAAACTTGAGCCAGGAATTACCCAAATACAGACAGTTTATCAAATGCCCGACCAGAGAGGAGAACACTCTGGATCACTGTTACACCACCGTGCGCGGAGCTTTTCGCGCTGTTCCCAAGCCAGCCCTCGGCTTCTCAGATCACTCCATGATACATCTGGTTCCTGCTTACAGACAGAGACTAAAGCTCTCGAAACCTGCAGTGAGGAGCTCCAAAGTGTGGTCTGATGAAGCTGTGGAAGAGCTGCGCGCATGCATGGAATCTACAGACTGGGACCTTTTCAGAGCTGCCACAGACAGCTTGGATGAATATACGGACACTGTGACGTCATACATCCACTTCTGTGAGGATAGCATCATTCCAACAAGGACCAGGGTCATCTATAACAACGACAAACCCTGGTTCACTGCTAAACTCCGGCAGCTCAGGAAAGCAAAGGAGTCTGCTTTCAGGGAGGGGGACCGCAGCGGCTACAAAGCAGCTAAATATCAGTTCAGGAAAGAACTGAAAGCAGCCAAGTCCCGGCACAGAGAACGACTACAGGAGCAGTTTGGTAACAACGATACTGCTTCTGTCTGGAGGGGCCTACGGGAGATCACCAACTACAAACCCAAAGCCCCCCCCTGTGCTGATGACCACAAGCTAGCTGACGATCTGAACTTATTTTTCAGTCGCTTTGATGCTGCCCCTGACACCTCTCCCTCCCCCACCCCCCACTACTCTAACGACCCACCCATCAGCCCTACCCCCAGCCTAACAATAGCCGCTAAAGAGATTAAACAACTCTTCCTGAGGCTGCACCCCCGCAAAGCTCCTGGCCCGGACCACGTGTCTCCGGCCACTCTGAGACACTGCGCCAGTGAGCTTACTCCTGTGTTCACGGACATTTTCAACTCCTCTCTGCAGTCCTGCCATGTCCCGGCCTGCTTCAAATCCTCCATCATTGTCCCCGTCCCGAAGAAGCCCAGGATCACAGGACTCAATGACTACAGACCTGTAGCACTTACGTCTGTCGTCATGAAGTCATTTGAACGCCTGGTTCTCTCCCATCTCAAGTCCCTCACCTCCCCCCTCCTGGACCCCCTGCAGTTCGCCTACAGAGCCAACAGATCTGTAGACGACGCCATTAACCTGGCCCTCCACCACATCCTACAGCACCTGGACTCCCCGGGGACCTACGCCAGGGTCCTGTTCGTGGACTTCAGCTCTGCCTTCAACACAATCCTGCCATCCCTGCTCCAGGACAAGCTTTCCCAGCTCAACGTGCCCGATTCCACCTGCAGGTGGATCACTGACTTCCTGACGGACAGGAAGCAGCGAGTGCGTCTGGGGAAGAATGTCTCGGACTCTCGGATTATAAATACAGGAGCCCCACAGGGCTGTGTTCTTTCTCCCCTGCTCTTCTCCCTGTACACCAACCACTGCACCTCCAGCCACGACTCCGTGAAGCTGATCAAGTTCGCGGACGACACCACCCTCATTGGACTCATCTCCAACAACGATGAGTCCGCCTACAGGAGGGAGGTGGACCGGCTGGTGTCCTGGTGCAGTGGTAACAACCTGGAGCTGAACGCCCAGAAGACAGTGGAGATGATTGTGGACTTCAGGAAGAGCACTGTCCCCCCGCCCCCACCCTCCGTGATGGACTCCCCCATCACCTCTGTGGAGTCCTTCCGTTTCCTGGGCACCACCATCACCCAGGACCTCAAGTGGGAGCCGACCATCAGCTCCCTCATCAAGAAGGCCCAGCAGAGGATGTACTTCCTGCGGCAGCTCAGGAAAGCCAAGCTGCCTGCACAGATGTTGGTGCAGTTCTACACGGCCATCATCGAGTCCATCCTCACCTCCTCCATCACCGTGTGGTTCGCTGGAGCCACAGTCAGGGACAAACAGAGACTACAGCGCATTGTGCGCTCTGCAGAGGAAGTGATCGGCCGCAGCCTTCCATCGCTGCAGGACCTGTACGTCGCCCGAGCTCGAGGCCGGGCTGGTCGTATCACAGCCGACCCCTCTCACCCTGCACATGGACTATTCCAACCACTCCCCTCAGGCAGGAGGCTGCGGTCCATCAGGACTAGAACCTCCCGCCACAAGAACAGTTTCTTCCCCTCTGCTGTTGGACTCTTGAACACTTCTTAACCTGTCCCCCCGCCCTTTATAAAGTCACTTTACTGCCCATCATACGTCACTTTACTTCACTGTACTGCTGTCACCTTACATTGTGTGCACCATGTGCACTTGTATATTGTAAATAGTAACTGTAACTCTATTTTAAATTTAAATTTATTCTTTAGAAGTGTTTTTTATTCTTATTTTTATTATCTCTTTTTGACTGTTGCACTGAGCCAAAGCAATTTCCAAGTCTGTGACCTCCCGTTACTTACGTTGGCAATAAAAATGATTCTGATTCTGATTCTGATTCTTTACTTTGAAGTTGTTGTGAACTTCTGAAAGTGAGTTCAAGTGGCTCACAGCAGACAGTTGCAGTTCCAACTGGCAATTTTATTGTCAGTGAATGCAAAAATCTGAGTAAGGTGAACAATTTTGAGTTGTCGTTTTTACAGTTCACCGAGCTAGAGTGAGGTCAACTTATCTGCGTTTGCTCATTTAAATATTTGTCATGGCAACCAATTGCCAGAATGATTCAACATTTTGAAAAAACTAATTAGACCAATCATTGTATTTATTTTTACCAACCGTAATCGACAGGGTCAAGCCAAAGTACCCCTATATATTCCCTGGGTCAGTCTTAGAAACATTAGTTTTCCCCACTAATCAGGTTCACAGTGTGTGCGGCACGGTGGCTGAGTGGATAGCACTCTCGCTTCTTGACACGAAGGTCCTGGGTTCAAATCCCGGTCTGTGTCTGCATAGGTTTCCTCCGGGTGCTCTGGTTTCACCTGCCCAAGTGACCTTGTAAAATGCGCTATATAAATTAACATCATGATGGTTTAATGTGGGGGCTAATTTAAACTCAAAATAGTAAGTTATTGTAGTGGACAGTAATCTGAACTTAAAAAAGTAAGTTTTTACAGACTTGAAATCTAGTAACTTGAGTTTAATTCTTAGTTGGCAGAACTTGGAAAACTTAGTTCTTCAAAACGTGAAGAATTAAGTTAATGCCTTCAACTCAAAAGTCCTTCGCAGGTGGTTGCTTTGAAATTTTGAGTTGAACTAACTTTTTCTTTTTTACAGTGTAGATCTGTTCTTGCCATCCTAGTATTTTTATTTATGCAATGTTGGACCCCATTTATAAGGTTTGTGGATCCCTTTGGGGAGTCATGTGCATGTTAATGAACACACCTCTTAGGCTAATTTACATCCGTTATCCCACATTCAAATACAGACTCATTCACCCTGAACTATTGTACATATTTTTAGTGGTAGGGGAAACCTTATTCATTCACACCACAGCTGCGGTTCATGTGGAATGTTGTGACACAATCATAAACAAAACAGATGTCAGTATATAACAATGGAGTCAACGCATGGATCCCAGAGTGTCAGTGTTGTGTTAGCAACAGAGGGCCGCAATAGGACCGTGGGCCTGAGTTTGGACATGCCTGCGGTAAATGACATACAAAACAGGAACTAAGCTGTATCTATGAGGCCTTAATAGTACATTCTCCTCAACTAAAAGCCAGACCACCGTTCTCCATACATCACCACTGAATTATAACCATGTCTCCGGCGTCTGGAGCTAAAGTTGCTCTGCCCTTGGGCCGACAGATAAAGAGACTCTATCACTGTCACCACCACAACCGCACGCCATTGTTCATCCAAGCAAATCTGACGGCACGAGAGCTGGAGGCCCGGGCCAAAGATTAGCTGCTTTTGAAACTTCACAGGCGACTCGCATTATTATTAAAAGTGCGAGCCGCGGTCTTGATGTCTACAAAGTTCACGACAAGGCTTTTTTGGATCTGGGGCCATTATGGACGGTTGTGACGAGAGGGGACAAGTCTAATTAGCCCGTGTCAACCAAATGACATTCTAATCACGGCGCGTTTGGTAATGACTTCACTTTTAGGATCATCTGAGCCTGACACCGCGGCACTTGTCACCGGCGCGTGCCAACGTCGGCGCTCTGTGGGAGCAGAGGTGAGAACAATGGCCAGAAATCAACGAAAAATTGTGTTGTCGGGTTTTTTGTAAACATTATGAAAACGACATGTGAGAATTAGGCAGAGATGGTTTGTTATGGATGAGGAATAACGCTTTAATGGTTCCCTCAACCATTTGGTGGATCACTTTGAGTCACTACAATCTATTTGAAGCTTGAAACTCACATTTTCCTCATTGGGACATCTCTACACTTGGTTTTTAGGAACTTTTACCATCCAACTGTATCTCAACCATTTTGTAGAGGCCTAAAAAGAGGGGATTCAAAAAAAAATGTGTCTCAATTTGACCCATCCTGAATGCAGCTCATGCCTCTTACAGGAGCAGGGTTTGCTTTTGCTTAGCACTCTTAGACAACCAGAGTTGGAACACCGTACATGTTTTTAGTACTAGGGAAAAACGAAGCACCCAGAGGAAACCTACACAGACATGGGGAGACCGTGCAAACTCCATTCAGAAAGACCTTGTTGCGACTGGGATTCGAACAGAGGACCTTGTTGCTGAGAAGCAACAAGTAACTTGAATTTTGTTTATTTTTTGCATAGCCCTGAATTACAACAGTAGCCCTCTCGAAGGACATTACAGTTATCAAATTCGCCAATACAGATCAGAGTATACAACAGTTCGAGCAAAATAAATGCAACAAAACACACTTTGGTCCATAAGGGGCTTGGGATGACCAATGTCCATAACCGGTGAACCACTGTGCCACCTTGCAGTGAAAAAACTCTGCTTGGAATGTTTTTTTTTCTATTTAATGTATTAGTTTTAGTATTCACATCACTTCTGTACAGTGTGAAATATAAGCCCCCTCTCTGCTCAGAATGCACCGACAGAGCAGAATAGAGCTCTGCATAGGAACAGCTTCTCCCTCGTCTGCACACGGGCCCGCAGGCGCCCTAATGTGGAGAAATCTCTCATTTTATCGTCTCTAGTGCATAAAATTGAGAGGTGCGCGCCGTGTTTACGTGCTCTGTGGGTTTCGACACTTGCAGGCTTGTACTTATCTGTTTGCACAGCTTTTTACAGGCGGCTCTGCTCCATAGCTCTGACTGCAAGATCCTCCAGCAAGCTGCTTATATGTGAAATTAAAGGGGAAAGTGATTAAACAGGCGGCTGGATCCACACACGCTCTCCGGACACCGGGCGCAAAAGTCATTAATTTACAGCCCATTTCACACCGCAGACGAGATCCATGAGAAAACCGATACTGGATGTGTATTATGAGAGGTGAGCAGGGGCTTAAACGGGAAACTGTCTTGTTGTTTGGCCTAGAAATGCAATAAAATATTCACCAGAAATATGATTTGAGTTCCAAAAACATGCACTGCAACCTGCAACACAAAAAATGTTGGGCGTTAAAAGTACAGATGGAACTAAAATATCGGCCTTACACTTCCACTTACAATGTGAAACTATATGACATGAAAACCAAAGTGATATATATCAAGCCTTTATTTGTTTTAATGTTGATATTTGGCTCACAGCTTGTAAAAACCCTAAATAGATTCTCTCAAGAAAATTCTCCACTGAGTTTTGAGCGTTTTTTCAACATTGATGATACGGGACATTCAAGGACATTTATGGACATTGGTCATCTCGCTACCTACAGACCAATAGTTCCTATGTGTTTGGTTCTGTATTGGCTGTGTTCAAAATTTTTTAGTCCCTAATCCGTGTTGGCGAATCAACAACTTTGTACAGTAGTCATTTGGGATGACGGCTGTTGTGCTTTAGGGCTGTACAAAAATAAATGATTTTACTATAATACCATTCAGTAACATAAAGATATACTGTATGTATAGACATCGAGTGAAATCTTTAGAAGAACGAGGAAATGTCAAGCAATTGACTGTGATTGGTCCGTTTAAATTAGTTCCATATTCGGATTGGCTATGACGCGTACAACTGTGAAAATCTCAGACGGAACCATCTGTTTCGACTCATAAAATTGCTCTGATTGCTTTGAAATGTGCTTACAGTACACATAAGCACCACAGGAACAAAAACACATCACAAACAATATACAAGCAAAAACCTCTGATAGAAACCTTTCAGTTTAGGGGGAACAGATTGCCAATTTTTTTCTTCATATTTATTTCCAAATATTCTGAAACCTCACCGCTTCTGTGAACACCCAGCCACAACAATCTCCCTTTCCCCGCATATTTCAGCCAACGTAGAATCATTAGGCAGGACATGGATGACATTGGTTCAGTGCAGCACCTGGGGGACCTACGGGTGATATGGACAGGCCGCTAATAATTCCTCTCCCACTGCAATGTGCAATGTTTTTTTTTTTTCCTCCGTTGAGGCGGAGGCTGGACATTATGCTAAAATATGCCCAGATTTCAGTGGTCCTGTTTGTGTCGGTGTGGATATGTCTGTCTTAAAAGTCCAGGAATACAGCTCTGGCCTCATTATAAGTGACACCAGAGTATGAAAGGAGAAGGCTTGTAACCATAGCCTTCCTGATATCTGGTCAGAATCAACTAGTTCAATTTTTCGGGTTGTTTTCCGCTGACCCGGCTTAAAACAGTCAAAAACCGTCCAGTAGCCTAGAGCGGGATGGTTATATTTCAGCTCTGTATCGTCCTGACTGCAAGACATCAGAGGTTTTGGTTGTAGGTCGTAAAGTCTCATTTGCCAAAGGAACAAGCAGCTTTACTTTAATTCAAATCATTCGTTAAAAAAACTCCAGATGTTTTTTTTTCTTTTTTTTCTTTTTATTTTTTATAAGGGGTCAAAAGTCTTTATTTTTTCTGAATTGTATCGTATAGATTAGAAATATATTGTATCATATTGGTTGGAAATTCCCATGCATTGTGTCATGCTTATCGACCTAAATCGCAACATTAGTCATCTCGGAGGACTTTACAAAGTTGTTGATCCACGAACAACTGATCAGAGAATCAAACACGTAAGAGCGCTTGATCTATGGGGAACGGGATGACAACTGTCCTTTAATGTCCCGGATCATCTCTGTTTTCGGACCCTTCTGCATTAGCAAGGAACGACTCAGGAATGAAACAGTGCCCTTTTATGCAACCTCAGGGCAACAGTGGTCACTTAAAAAACTCTGCTTCGACACCGCAGATCAACTGAGCGATCGACTTTCTTTTGAGCAAAAACGCCTGCACCACACGGTAAACACAGCTGCTGGGAACACTGCTGTGGCCGTGGTCAACAAAGTATGATTTACTCAAACATGCTTGAATAGAAAAAAACTATAACTAAAAGCTGTCTATAACCAAGAGATGGGAAACTGTGATTTTACGCTCTGTCAATTAGCAAATCTCTAAACCATCATTCAAGATTTATCTAAAACAAAATGTATGAATATGAACCGCAACTTTTTTCTGTGCCATGATTAAGAAACTGAATGTATTTAGCTGCAGGCTGCACCTCGAGTAAATGTTTGCGTCAAAATTGTTTGTAGCATTTTGCATGTATCTGTGCTTGTATATGTGTGTGTATATGTATGTGTGTGCTGACTCCCTGCAGCACACACATACATACATACATAGCCTCTGTCTATGTATATGTATATACTTATACTGTATGTGTATGTGAACAGGTATTTGTACACATATGTATATTTAGTCCCCAAGTTCATTTATTATTTTGGTTCTTTTTTATGTCTTGTTTTTTTTGCCTTCTTTCAACTCTTTTGTATTTCTTTTACATTATAACTCCCCTTTACCCTGTTAAACAAAAAACCTATACATTCTCTACATTATTTAGGTATGCTTTTCTTCCTGCACAGACTGATTGATATAATGTTAGAGTTAAAACATGGGACCATCTGCCGGATAATAGGCTTGTGCTGAGACAGTCAGAAGGAGCGCGGTAAAAGAACGATGCAGGTTTGGAGACAACACTCAGTAAATATGCCCTGATGAAATCCCTGGCATCAGCAGTTGGGGTTTACACTTGTTTGGCTGTCAGTGTCACCGCCAAACAACGGCACTTTCAAGAGCTGTCTGAGTGAGAATGTACATACGTTTACAAGATGAAACACATCAGCGATCCTGTGTGAGATTATAGGAGCTGCAAGAAAGAGCAGAGGGGTATTGTAGTTTGTTGGCAACAGAACATGTTTCAGGCTTTGCAATTTGAAACATCAACATGTACATATTACAATTTCAGATTATACACAATTACAAAAATGGGATGATCTAGAAAAAAATGTGATAAAGAATTTCTCTTGATTTTGAAGGCTACCCTGACAATGTATAAGTATTGTATATATATATTAGGGCCAGGACTTTAACGCGTTAATTAAGATTAATTAACGGCACAAAAAATTGTGCGTTAAAAAAAATGGACGCATTTTAATTGTATGTGGTTTTGCACTGCGGAACGTTGCTCACTGGAGGACCAGTTTCAGACGGACCGATTGTATTGGAGCGCCAACTGAGCTCCGTGAATTTTTGTGTTCAAAAGTATATTATTAAAAGCATACACCAACTTTAGTGGTGTCTAAAACCAAGTGAGTTAGAGACGGGAAAGAGCGCTGTGTATGGAGCTATGGACTCTGTGTGTGAGGAGGAGGAGCAGCGAGCGACTCCTGTGTGTGAGCCGGTGTGAGCGGAGGCAAAGGAGGCGGAGGAGGAGGAACGAGACACAGGTGTGTTGCACACATCAAAAATTTATTATAAAAGCTTTAGCAAACAGCGCATGCCCAGCTTTAGTGCTCACTGCGAGTGCAGAGGATTTTGGTTATAAAAAGCGTACGTTGTTGTCTGAGAGTGTGGAGGCAATGACAGAAATGGGGAAGTATGATCCCCTTATCATCCACAATGAACAAGTGTTGCTTAAGCTTATGTATTCAGTCATTATTCAATGGTAAACTAAAAATCTATGTGAAAAAAAATTACTTATCACTGTTCTCAGGTCAAATATCTATATGCGATTAAAATGTGATTAATTAATTACAAAGCCTCTAATTAATCAGAATATTTTTTTAATCGAGTCCCAGCCCTAATATATATGGAGATACATTAATTTAAAAGTGTATATTTGCATTTCTTTTATGTTAACAACATTGCCATAGTTGATTTAATTTATTTGAGTGTCTAAAAGCTTTGCTAGAATAATATTTTGTCATTGTTTTGCATATTTCTTTTTGGGTCGACAATTGTTTTTATAATCATTTAAATTTAAATTACTGAAACACTACTAAAACTATTTTTGACAATTGAGCCTTTCCTATTTTACATAAACACGCACATTTAATCCATATGCATAAGCCTTGTACAATTGGTGGTATAGCACTGAGGTACCGTGATTTTTCTCATAGCTACTTCTGCAGTCATCCCCTGAAAGTGTTTAGTAAAAATAGAACTTTGTGGCTACCCGCTATGAGCTGTCTCCCTCTAAACAGAAAATAGAAAACATGTCATTTCAAAGCGTATAAGAAAAGAACCCGCTGTGTCTGTATATGGTCCTACAGGATGAGAGCTGATTGGTTCTCTCGTCTCGTCCTCTCGAACGTGGCCAATAGGATCATGCAAACTTATGACATCAAACAAACATGGCTGCTTCAATTACGAACGTTGGTCAGTTGTCCTTTACATATTATTAATCTGATATTTCTGTCATTCACTAGTCACTTTACCTGCTGCTGCTATTATTACTATTGTTTATCCTGGTCATATTCTCTGCTGCTAAAGAACAATAAAGACATCTGTAAATACCTCCGAATGACAGTGGTTCAGTTGGTGGAGGATTGGTCTTTGGGCTGGTTGTGAGTTCAAGCCCACCGCAAGACCTTCTCTACCGACTCTCACTGATGTCTGCTGTTGTTGTGTCCTTGTGCAAGACACTTAACCCCACTTTGCCTGCAAAGAGCGCGGAAGCACTTGTATGCTGCCTGCTTTGATGTGTATATGTTCATTCATCAAATTGAAATATCCCCACTGTGGGACGAATAAAGGATTATTTTAACCAAGTGTAATTGTAGCTCCAGAGTTCATTTTATTCTATTTTTTTTACCTTATTATTTATTTTAATATCTATTATCATAAATCATAGATCCGGTGTGATGTGTGCAATCTGAGTGCTCTTATTTCCTCATGTCAAAAGATAAACTTTATTGCTCTCACAACGGAGAAATTTACAAGTGCGCAAAGATGACATTGAAATTTCTCACTGTGGGGCGGAGACACAACTATCTTATCTTCTCTTATCTAATAGACCAATGGCTATCTTTTTTGTTTAATTATTGTATTTCCTGTGTTTGAATAGTTTGATTCTCTGATCTGTGTTGGCAAATTCAACAGTTCAAGTCCTCCGAGAAAACTACTGCTGTGATTTAGGGCTGAACAAAAATACATTGAATGGAAATGAACCACACTTAAATTAATGTCCTGGTTGTCGGGAAACTGAACATGTGTAATCAAAGCACGTCTTCTTTTGTCTCTTGAGCTATTGTCATGTGACCGTGGCCATAACACCGCCGTCCCGTCATGAGCGATATATAAATATTGTTATGCTCCAGCGTCCGTCTGTGTTAATTAAATACATGCTTATTGCAACTCAATGACAGATTTCTCTGTGCAGGGGACCGCCAACTCCCCCCCAGAGTGATGAAGATAATTGCTCAAGAGTAGAAAGTTACACACAATTAGTCTGGGAGGTTTAATTAATATCATTCGGCTGAGGTTGCTATAGTCGGGATGCGGCGTGCAGCTCGATGGCGCTCCAGGGCGCAGATGTGGCAGATGTGGCAGCTGTGGCAGCTGTGGCGGATGTGGCACTGGGAGCTGAGGTTAGTCGTTAGATGCCCACAATGGGGTTCTTATGTGGAGTAAGAATCAGTGTTGTGTTTATTGAGTATAGCGTACAGTATAAAGCTAAAGATAGAGATATATTTAGAATGTATAAATGATAGAGATTTTATTATGAGTTGTGCTTTACGTAGTAACAGCTTTTCTTGTGTTGTGTCCTCCTCATTCCCACTCTTCTGTAGCTTGTAATGCTTATTTGTGTGCTGATATTAAAAATTACTTAAATCTAAAAATAAATATTTAACGTTTTTATGTCGGCCTGGAACGGTGTGTTGTATAAGTGAGTGTGTGTTGTATAAGTAAGTGTGTGTGTTTAAGAAAGACAAAAAAAGACATCAGGCCCATAACCGTGGAGAGGGTTTTATCCAATCAAAAACATTGGACATCTTTTCATCTCTGCACAAAGAACTGTGTGCAAACAGTGTCCTCCACTAATATTAATTGATATTTGGAAAGATAAAGACAAACTGTCTAAATGACGGTCATTTGAAAAAAAAAAACCAATCAAGACGGAAAAATAACATGTCAAAAAAACAAGTACTGCCAATGCCCATTTAATAACAAAAAATATACTGTTTATCTCTAAACTGTCATAATACGAGTGTAGTCTACATGAGATCGGAATTGGGTTGTCAAAAGCATTTCAAATCTGATATCAAATAAGATAGCACTTTATTGATCTCACAATGGAGAAATGTACAATACATTTTAAGGCTCCAAACCTTAGCCACTGGACCAGCACTCTCCGAAATGAGTATCAATAAGGAGAAAAAAAAGCACCAAAATTGCATCAACATACTCATTAGTAGTCATTGTGGCCTTACCTGCATGTGAAAGCCAGATCCCATCGGACCCCTGAATCTAAGCAGGGCAGGGCCTGGTTAGTACTGTGATGGGAGACCTCTTGGAACAACAGGTGGCACTGTGGGGCGGCTGCAGCTGTAAAGTGCTTAACTGTCATTGTTAATTCGGTTGTATGGAGGGAAAGAAGGAGCGTCTTTGAGTGTCCAAATAAGCGCTATATAAAACCAATGCATTATTATTTTTATTAGTATCAAAATCGAGTTCCATTATTAGCATCATGACAACAACAGCTCAAATAAGAATCCAGTACATTTCAAAGCCTGGCCAGACAGACGGACACAACCATATTTCTCACAAATCTCTGAGAGGCGTTTTACAATCATCCCAAACATAACTCACAGCCGTAAAGCCTCGACCCCCAACGGACTACATCCCTCCTGCCCTCCTCGTGCTCCGGCCATGGATCACGCCCGCTTAAATGGCCTCGCTCGGCTTACAAACAAGCACGCTTTGTTTCGGCCAATTGTGCCAAACATTAAAAAGCGATTTGGTGGAAAACCTCTGGAGCGGAGCGGCGGAGGTCGGCCCGCCATTACTCCCAGGGTGCATTGTTATTGTGGTAGATAGAAGCGTGCGGGGGCCGAGTACGCTGACAGCACGTTACAGGCCGAGTGGGACATTTCAGACTTTATTGAACGCTGCACAAGCCTAAAGGAGGAACATGAAGGGCTGTTTGTGGAATCTGCCTGGACTTATGCACCTACTGAAGACTTTGAGAGCAGTGCGGAGCGACAGAAGGCGTTATTGCATCAAGAAAACGAAACAAAACACATGTACGTTGTTTCCAATCCCGTTTGGCTGATTCAGGATATGGTTGAAATGTATATGACATCTATACAGTGTGAGATTGAGTGGATGGAACTCGCGCTTCTCAGCAAGAAGGTCCTGGGTTGGAATCCCGGGCGGAACAGTACCTTTCTGAGTGGAGTTTGCATGTTCTCCCTGTGTCTGTGTGGGTTTCCTCCATGTGCTCTGGTTTCCCCTACCACCAAAAACATACACAATAGGTGAGAGAATGGTTGGTGTTGGTTGGGGGATTTGGCGTCGCGCTTCTGTCATCAGAGAGAATGGTAAAAATATCTGAACTCTGAACACTGTAATGCACTTTGGTTGACCTTGGCCTGTGAAAATGCGCTATATAAATAAAGATTACTTACTTACTTACAGTGACCTAACTTCCCACTGCAATCCATTCTCAAAGAAAGCTGTAGTATAGACACATTGGTCATAGATACACACCAGTGATACTGCAATAGAATATTGGCAACGTGTGTAGTATAAACGTGTAAAATATAAATTTAAATGAACCATCCCTCTTCAGGGCCTGCCATGGTTGGAGTGTCAGCTCGCCAGTGTGTTTGGGGTCAGCCCTCACAGGTCAGCCCTGCGTCTCCCATCTCTTTTCCGCACCCGGTTTTAATTTAGTTATTGAGCCATACTCCAAGACACCATCACCTTGTGTCTCTTTATACTCCTCTTCATCCTCTTCCAGTGAGAGCTCACACAAACAAGGACATTTAGTTATAGAGAGATTATATATTCATCAATGTTTTTAAAAAATGTATTTTAAAAATCCTTACGATGAGCTATACTAACAAATTATGAATTATCTCCAGTATAATGAAGGCCTGTATTTGCATGTTCTCCATAATGGACTAGTCCACACTTGAGACTGATGCTCTTCTTTTTGACAAGTCTGAATACAGAGAACATCTTCAGCTCAAGTATCAGTCATTATCTTAGCATCAGAAAGGGTTGATAAAGAACCATGGACAGTGCTGGACGCTTCCCTGTGGAGGTGTTTCAGGCCCCGGGAAAGACCCACGATCTGCCAAAGGGCGAGGCCAGATGTCTCTCAGCCGACTTGGCAACACTTCAGGATTCCCCCGATGAGCCTGGAACCTGGAAGTCTGCATGTTTCAGACACACACTGTCTTCATGTTGGCTGGTTCATTTTTTTTCTAAATGTTATGTAATAAAGTTAAATTATATTATGTGTATATAATGTATTTATATATAAAAATTAGATGTTTTGTTTATATTTTTGTCTTAGTTTCTTATGTTTTACGTATTTTACAACTGTGATGCTGAAGAAACCCCAGCCTTGGAAGGGCATCAGGAGTACAGCGTTTTTGGCTTTTATAGTGGAATTTTTAAAAATTATAATATTTACAGGCTCAATTTTTTCCCCATTATCACCAAGACCCTACATAACATTTCTATGCAGTCTAAAAAGTTGTTTATAGCATTTCATTGTATTTTTTCAATACATTTTTGTGAAATTGATTTTCCGTTTCATTTTTTTCTTTGTCTTCATGATTCCATAATTTTTATATAATTGATATGACAGCTCTACAATATAAGTATTTTAAACCCCAGGTTGTACTGAAAAAAACAAAGTATACTGCTTGACTCTGAATCAAAAAATGACTCTTTTATGAGCAATTATACTCAAAGAAAACCAGGCGAGGAAAGTTCCCCAAAATGATCCTAGACTTTGGAGGGCATCAAACTTCCTATATGGCCCATGTTACTGCCGGTTTTATTGAAAGACGTCTGCTGTCCATTCAATGTTTGCAGTCCTCTCCTTGTGGTTCTCAGGGACATCTTCCATCAGTCCAGGCTGCCGGCCATCTTTCAGTCCCCTTTCAGTGTGTGTATGTGCGTGTGCGTCTGTGTGTGTGAGAGAGAGAGTTGTGTGTATGTGCACCAGTAGCTGTTTATTTCCCTATACAGAGCAGATCAAACAAACATGACCCAATCTCTGCCGGCCTTCACATCACGCCTCAATCAACTATTATTTCAGACAAAAGGCCCTTGTCCTCAAAATCACTTTTAAAACAATGCACGGTGCAGGACGAACGGCGGCGGTGACAAAACACAAAACACAAAGCTAAAAAATCTGTGGTGATTATATTATTATTGGGTAGTAATTAGAAACATACTATCTTTTGCTTTTACGTGTAAGAAAGAGCCATGTGGGTCACTATTCGATACTGTGGCTGTAAGCTAATTGGAGGAGTGAGGGTTAGTCCTCTATTTTGAACTTTTCCACCTGAAAATACAAATACCAAGATTTTTTGTTTAAATGAGAGGGTCTAAGGACTGTTGATGAACCAGGACAGATTTACTGACATTTGTCATACTTCTACCCTATGGACCTTTTGTGTATTTCCTATGTTCCTGTGGCTGGTGAATTGACCATGTTGTAAATTCCTCCAATTTGACTGCTGGTGTGATTTGGGGATGAACAAAAATAAATGTAATCGAATGAAATTTTTGATTTGAATTGTTTTGAGAGCGAGAAACTTTTTCCATAAAAACCTTGGTTTATGGAGACAATTTTGTACATTGTTTGTGTTGCTACTGCTCTTACAGTCTATACATACATACACGTTCCGTTATACATAAATACACAATCAAGCAACAGTATTTGCCATAGTTTCACCATGTGTTGGTTTATCAACAGTTAATCACAGTTTATCAAATGCCCGACCAGAGAGGAGAACACTCTGGATCACTGCTACACCACTGTGCGCGGAGCTTTTCGCGCTGTTCCCCGAGCAGCCCTTGGCTTCTCAGATCACTCCATGATACATCTGGTTCCTGCTTACAGACAGAGACTAAAGCTCTCAAAACCTGTAGTGAGGAGCTCCAAAGTGTGGTCTGATGAAGCTGTGGAAGAGCTGCGCGCATGCATGGAATCTACAGACTGGGACCTTTTCAGAGCTGCCACAGACAGTTTGGATGAATACACGGACAGTGTGACGTCATACATTCACTTCTGCGAGGATAGCATCATTCCAACAAGGACCAGGGTCATCTATAACAACGACAAACCCTGGTTCACTGCTAAATTCCGGCAGCTCAGGAAAGCAAAGGAGTCTGCTTTCAGGGAGGGGGACCGCAGCGGCTACAAAGCAGCTAAATATCAGTTCAGGAGAGAACTGAAAGCAGCCAAGTCCCAGCACAGAGAACGACTACAGGAGCAGTTTGGTAACAACGATACTGCTCCTGTCTGGAGGGGCCTACGGGAGATCACCAACTACGAGCCCAAAGCCCCCCCTGTGCTGACGACCACAAGCTAGCTGACGATCTGAACTTATTTTTCAGTCGCTTTGATGCTGCCCCTGACACCTCCCCCACCCCCACCCCCCACTACTCTAACGATCAGCTCTGCCCCCACCCTGACAATAGCCTCTAAAGATATTAAACAACTCTTCTTGAGGCTGGACCCCCGCAAAGTTCCTGGCCCGGACCACATGTCTCCGGCCACTCTGAGACACTGCGCCAGTGAGCTTACTCCTGTGTTCACTGACATTTTCAACACCTCTCTGCAGTCCTGCCATGTCCCGATCCTGCCATCCCTGCTCCAGGACAAGCTCTCCCAGCTCAACGTGCCCGATTCCACCTGCAGGTGGATCACTGACTTCCTGACGGACAGGAAGCAGCGAGTGCGTCTGGGGAAGAATGTCTCGGACTCTGTGATTATAAATACAGGAGCCCCACAGGGCTGTGTTCTTTCTCCCCTGCTCTTCTCCCTGTACACCAACCACTGCACCTCCACCGTGTGCACCATGTGCACCTGTACTGTATATTGTAAATAGTAACTGTAACTCTATTTTACATTTAAATGTATTCCTTAGAAGTGTATTTTATTCTTTATTTTTTATTATCTCTTTCTGACTGTTGCACTGAGCCAAAGAAATTTCCGAGTCTGTGACTTCCTGTTACTTCCGTGTCAATAAAAATGATTCTGATTCTGATTTATTTCCAATTTCAATAACCTGGCATTAACCAAAGTTGAACCTAGTTTTCAATAACCTTTTTTGAAACAATCAGAAATAATGACATGTTTTAAATGTTTTTTTTTCTTTTTTCATTAATAAATATATTTAAATATACATGCATGTTAAATAGCCAATCGCTTATATTGCCTTAAATAGATTTTCCGCTATAGTAAAACACAACCCCTGGAGAGCTGTGACAGATGAGAAGATGTCTTTATATTAAGAGTCATTCCACATCTGGTCACAGCTTGATTATATTATAGATGCTGGAGTCGCTGTGGATTGGCCACGGTGTGTATGCATGGTAATAGTCAAATCATTACATTATTAACCAGGCCATGGGACAATGGAAGATTAGCCCAGCGGCTCACGCGATGGAGCAGGAGTTCTATATATATATGTTTGCGTTACTGGTCTGCAATACATGGAGGAGCAAGGGAAGAGGAAGAAGAGAACTTTGAACTACCAGAATTCTGAAACTACCAGAATTTCCAGAGCCACCAGTTTGACTGCTCCATTCAAACTAACGGAGTTCTGAGAAATTCCCCCAAACAATGTTTAGATTTTCAGATTAAAATATTTTAGTACTTTATGATTTGTTCTTCATGTTTTCTTTTTTTGTTTTGTTTATTATTATTGTTTTGGGATTTTTTGGGTCATTTTTATCTTTTTAATCTTGGAATTAATTATTTTATTTATTTTTTAACTGTAATCTTTTCTTTTTCATAACTGTTTTTGAACTATGCACGTTTAACCAATGCAATTCTAAAGGCAAAAACTCAAATATAAAGCACAATACATATTAAAAGGAAGTAATTTATAAGGTTGGTCATTCATTATAACTGAAATACAGCAAACCAAAACGGCTACTTTCCGACAGTAAACATATTATAAGATCGAGATACTAGCTACATGGATTTTTGGTCATTTAAAGTTAGATACAGGACTTAAACCTATGAACTCTTTGACAAAGGAAATCTCGATGTGAAAACTTGCGTGTATCTAATTTGTGTCTCTGTCTGACGTGTGACCTTTTGACCGCTTACTTACCACTTCCTAACGGTGAAATTGTCCGGTCCAAATCCCTGTCACCACAACAGACATTTGCATGATTTCTTGATACAATGACAGTCTTGGCGAGCGTGCCTACCCAGCAGACGACTCAAAAGCGTAGCCAGAAGGAAGTCTAAGGACCAATTACCACATCCCTCCAGCCTGGCACTGTCTGCCACACTGAACACACACTGTGCCAAGACTCACAAAATCAAGAACAACTTTGAGGCTCCCAGCGCAGATGATAATTTTCCAGGCAATTAAGATGAGTTGTGCTTAGGAGGCGGGGTCAGTGTGGGCTCATGGGAAATGATGTGATAAAAACCAGCGCGGCACAAGCAAAAATGCTGCCAGTCAGCTGTCTTACAAGCCTGGGGTAATTGACCCAGCTTTGAGACAGATCACTGATACCAAAGAGCCATCATCAGCGCCTTCACAATGGGACAGTCTGTGTGTCTGTGTGTGTGTGTGTGTGTTTGAGTCTGTGGTTGTGAGTGTTCTAAACCTCTGACAGAGAAATGCAGATACAACCCAGTACCAGGGAAACTAATTTGAACTTGATCATTTTGTAATAACCAACAGTCTTTTAAGCGTTCGCCAAAACTTCTCGGCTCAGATTTTGCTATTGTGTCTAATGGAAGAATGAAAACTTTGGGCTGTGTTGACGCTTTAGTTAAAGACGACAAAATAAAAAGATCTTGCTCGCATTCACCCCGTTTCCTTTATCAGCAGGACGGGAAATTACAAGGCTAATGGCTGTTGCGACATGAAATACATCTGGTCCAAAATATGTTTGGTTTGCTGTGACTTCTAACAAAGCGGAGTGTGAATGGAACAAGACTGAAAACACATGTAGTCCCAGCTTTTGGAATGATTTAGATCATAAAGTGCTAATTGTGGAAGCATTTGTGACACATTATCGTTCTAGGTGTTTATATATTTCATGTTGTTGATTGATTGGATTTATTTCAAGGTTATAAACAGGAATCAATTATAGAATTTACAGCAATTACATATTATACATGATAGAAACACACATACGTACATTCATTCATACATTTAAATGTTTCCTTCTTTCACTCTTGTCAAAGAGGTAGGAAGAAGTCATAAGCTCCCACTTCCTATACTTTAATGCATCTAATACGGTTGCACATACCCGCACACACACATACATATACATTCAGACATAACCATACATATGCACACACACATACAAATGTATTACGTTATTCACACAACCCTTCAGAAACCATAGTATTCAAAATACGGGATAAACTGACTTTATAAAATGGGTGAATTTGCCAACACAGATCAGAGAATCAAACAGTTCAAACACAAGAAATGCAATGATTAAATAAAACACACAGAGCCATAAGGTCCATGAGTTAAATGATGAAAATGCTACTTTGCGAATTTTATTAGAAAGTAACTCTCGCAATGAACGTGCAGACATTTGATTTTGATTGTGGCACAGAATTCTGTACATGGCTCTGATGTAGCTGGTGAGAAAGTATTTGTCATTCAGCCAACTTCAGATCCATCAAATGAGAATCAATATGGACACAACCCACATCCAGTCCAAAACTTTTTTTACAATCTGGTTTGTCAGACCCTGGACAGGACTGATTAACTAAAGTGGCCCTAAATAAAGATGACGTAATGATTCAATTTAATCGTTTGGATTATTTTTTTTAAGCAAATGTGTAGCACAAACACACAAACTGCCCGACAATAACATTCACTGCCCATATATGGACTAAAGCAGCTTTTTGCAAATAAAATGTAAAAAGTTAATTTTGTCTCAGGTTTAAAACTTAGAAATGTTATTTTAATCAGACAATTTTTTTAGCTTTTTCTAACCTTGTTTTATTTACTGTATGTACTTGTTTTGTGCACACCGGGAACTTTTGCGAATGTATTTCAATGTGGTTTTACTGCAAATGGGAAATAAACAAATCTGAATCTGAAAATGTATTGTCAATGTGATAAGCAGTACTGGCTTCTTCACATTTTTGTCTTACTCAAAAAATAACAAAAACCTTCAAAGCAGCTTTTTAAGCAAGCAAAGGCTAAATATTTCCATCATTCCAAAACAGGGCACCTTGCTTTTAACTCCCGCATACCCACGCCAACTCATTTCAAAATAAAACAGTGAGAATAATTCTTCTATGTGATGTCATCTGGAGGACAGTGCTACAGGTGACACCCAGATAAAAGTCTCCCAGTGCGTTTTTGCATAGCCGAACAGCAAAAAGAATAAAACGCACATAATTTAGGAAGCTTTGTCTTGAGATTAAAACTCCAAATTGCACATAATGAAAGCGCTGAAAACGTCCTTAGAGAGAGAGAGAGAGAGAGAGAGACGACTCGCGTTGAAGTCAATTTGCAGCTTGGTAAGCAAAGAGAATGCGTTTTTACGAGAGCGCCGCGGGTTATCACGAGTTCAGGAGCATTCAAATATGCGAATCCACCCAACGTTTTGCCTTAGAAGCAACTCCGTGAAGCATCCCTACTCAATCCTTCTGAGAATTGCCCTGTATGGACTCTTTACTTCCTCTCGCTGTAGGTAAAAGGGGAAAAGCCCGGCCATCATGCAATCGTCGTTTCTTTCAGCTTGTTTTCATAACCCCACATCCCTTCACTTATGTCCATTGGTAAATAATTCAACGGCACAAATCGCATTAATGGCGCGATCCATCTCTCGTCGATAAGAGGGGCAGAGTGGTTATATATGAGCGTCATGGCAACAAGGGAAAATAAAGAGGGTTTTTACAAACGCACACTTGAATGGCAGATTTCCATCATGCATAGTCTGCAATCTAAAACTCTAAAGGCTGGAGCACTATTTCAGGCCAGGGATAAATGCACCAATTAGGCCTATACTGAGCGCAAACTTTCCCCTTTGTGTTGTCCAGTTAATGTGTGTCTTTTGTACGAATTGAAAGCTAAAAGTGTCAAGGCACATTTACAATCAAAAGTGAGTTTGATTTCTTCCAAAGGGCAGGGCGAACTGAAAGTATTCATGGTCACTTGTGAAAGTGGTTGGGGCGAACATGCAAAAAACAGATGAGTGACATTTGAAAAGTATTTGAAAAGCTCACAGATTGCCCTTTGTCCAGTCGTTTTTTGAAATTTTATTTTTATATTTGTGAAATTCTTCAGCAACTCTGGGATCACCGTGGTTTCTTCAGACTTAAATCTGGTTCTGATTACACATAAATGTCAAAACTATTGTTATCTACTGGCTTTATCTGAACAATTTAACCAAAGAAAACCTAACCACAAATAAAACTGCACATTTGGCGAAATGGTGAAAAAGCTATGATGTGAGGCCGAGTGGCACGTTTGAAGGGTGCCTGTCGGAGTAAAGGATCATCCATTAAGCGGCACGATGGTGGCCCCATGCTGAGCGGCAGGGTGGGCCTCAGGGTGCTGCTGTGGCGCCTCAGTACACCAGCCCAGCGAGTGTCTGCAGCTGTTTACATGTAGTTACTGCACAGAGGCGCGGAACAAAGCTGTGGTTATAGATCATCGACAAACATGCCGTACGGCCCCGAGCAAATGTCACTCACTAAGCTGTCACCTTACATTGTGTGCACCATGTGCACTTGTATATTGTAAATAGTAATTGTAACTCTATTTTAAATTTAAATGTATTCCTTAGAAGTGTTTTTTATTCTTTATTTTTATTATCTCTCTGACTGTTGCACTGAGCCAAAGCAATTTCCAAGTCTGTGACTTCCTGTTACCTACGTGGCAATAAAAAATATTCTGATCTGATTCTGATTCTAAACACCACGATGAGGAGCTTTGAATCGGAGGTGGCCGATTCCAGCAACCATGAACATCTATTCATGAGCATTTGCATGTAACAATATTCAGATAGTATTGTGGTAATCCATCAGAAGAGAGTCAATACTTTTTTATACACTCAATATTGATATTTGGCCAATATTCAAAACAATTGATGCAAAATGTACAAAATCTGGCCGAGACACTTCGTCAAATGTCTCTTGAGAAATTCTTTTGTGCAGTTTTTTTTCCTCCATACTCTTTGAATTCTACACTGACTGCACTGGCTGTTTGTGTGTTTTGAATACGATGAAAGCACTGCAGTGTCTGAAACAAAGTTCCTCATGGATAAGTCTATTGAAATCAGGAAGTCTCACTTCTCCAGAGACCACAGTCAGGCTGATTGATCTGAGGTGTCAAACCGGCGGCATCCGGTAACAACAGCTGATAAGAAACGCCACAGGCGTCACCTGACGACGGAGGAAGCATCCAGGTATTTGAGCTCACACATATTTAGCTCTAAGTTTCTGAGTAGAAGAAAACACTAAGTTTATTCACAAAGAAGACAGAATGAATTTGCTGAAAGGAGACGGTGTTATTTCCGTCTTTCACATCCTATCAGCCACCCTGACGGCATGATTTTCTTCTTTTGCTGCTTTTCCATTTTTGCTCAGGGAATACATAACCAGACTCAGTGATCCACCGAGCATGTGCGGCGGGCAGAGCATCAGCTGATTGGTGCTCGTCTAATTGACACAAGCATTTCCTTACATATATCTAATACATCGACACAACAGGTTTCTTTGTGAAGTTGTTAAAAAACAACCACAAAAAAAAAATATATATATATATATATTTCTCTTGTGTCTTCAGACTGCATCAAGAATAGGAATGAATAAGAATAACACAGATGAGTACAAATTACATTTATTTACACATTTACAATTACAGCCTCATGCTGTAGTTTCATGGAACAGATCGAGATCCTCGGGGAAAAAGAGCAACTCTGGAACCTGCAAAAAGAGAACATTTTACACTGTTGGTAAATGGAAATCTAACATGTCAAAGTATGTCGCTGTACATTGTGGTGAAGCAACTCTCAGCTGTCAAGAATGGATTTATTTTCAAGCTCGGGCAAAATGACCAAACAATGATATCACAAGGAAATAATAGAATAATGATAACATTCATTATAGCCCTGTGAATTTGACCAAAGCTCAAGTGTTGCCCCTGGAGACCCTCTTCATAAAGATGTTTGATTAAAAATACTGTGTAAACACATTTCAAATAGAGTCATAAAACCTCAGCATGTTTAAGTCTCTGAGGTTCAAGAAACCACAACATTGATGACTAAATTCAACTATCTCAATAATCAATTCACTTGTTACAGCACATTTACGACAAGCCCAAAGTGCTTTGTTTTAATGCCTTAAAATTGGTTCGAACATCCGCAATGATTTAAAGACCCCGTGTCAAAGTAATAACTGAAGAAGAAAAAAAGACAGGCACAGACTTCCGCAAAGAAGAACCCAATATCCACACGATAATCCTAGCTTACATCACAAATGTAATCTTTTGATCTTTTCCGAGAATTCCTGAAAATCTCATAAAAATACGCTCATAACAAACAGGCAGCCACTCAAACCCTGGTGACTACATTACCCCTGGTGGTGGTATTCAACATTTCATACATGACACTGGATTGATAATAAATACCTTAAATAGGGGGCTCTCCTGTGCGTCAGAAGGACTCTCCGACGTCTGCTCTAAAGGAACAAGACATTGTACAGTAAGATGTGTGTCCTCTTGTGGCTCCTCCAGCTTCTGCACAAAAACACATTTACATTGTTTACATTAGTACATTCATTTATAGGATTTGAGAAAAAATATGGATGGAGCAGCAGCAGCAAAAGGATGACTTTATTAATCCCTCTCACGCCATGTTTTTTGTGTGGAGGCTTCAAAGTCCTGACTGTTTAACTGTAAACATTGCACTTTCCAGTACAAACCACCACAATGAGAAAATAAATTACTAAAACAGACTACATCCTGAACAACTTACCAATGATGAGTGATGGGAAAATAAACGTAAAATTGTATTTGGGGTCAGAATACTAAATATACCTTTAAATGCATGTTACTTAATACTTGAATAGGTTTTTCACAATGTCCCTTTAAAGGAGCAGTATGTAAAAATCTGGCCAAAAGTGGTACTGCATTCACAGTCAATATGTTGTAGTCCTCTCCCACTCTCCCTGACTCAGGTTGCCAGATACACACCAAATCCAGCAGCAAACACAGGGAGTTATTTTATCAGTTGTTTGTCTGTCTCCATTCACATTGCCATGAGGCGTGCTAATGCTGAATGAATGTTTTGAATTAAATGTATTTATTATTATTATTTTTTTGGACATTTGAGATGAGAAAAACAAAATAAAAGCAATTTAATTATGCATAGATTATGCAAAATAAATAAGCAATTGATGTCCAAAATACGAGTGGGAAGAATGGATGTTGGAACGTATTTCAACATCAGGTTTTCCTCCAGAGGATATCACCTTTCAATTTTATTTATTCCCTATTTTTTAGACATATATGTATTAGTCCCACATCAAAAAGAGACTAACATTATTTTAATTGGGGTACATGTGGTCTCAAATTATTCTTTTTACAAATAAACTATCATCTGCAAAAAACGTCTTAATTATTGTCTTTTACCTGATCTTGAGCAATCTGTCATAAAATATAATATTATGAAAGTAGACACAACCCGGACTCGAACCCGGGTCGCCGGAACATAAGCTCTGCGCCTAAACCAGAGGGAAACCGAGTCAATCCGACAAGTTTTGGATCTCACAAAAACTTTTATCCGCTGTCTCAACCTTTCTAAGGCGTCCCGATATAAATCCTCGTTTTAGTCTTTGTTTTGTCATTAATGATTTGAGAGTCATATTAAGACCTTTTTTAGTTCTGCGACCAAATGTTATTTTACCAGTGAGATTAGCCGCGAGGAGTTCTGGCAACACGGATCACTCACTTCCTGATTGGCGAAACAGCGGCGGGTGGGACATCAAATGAAAACAATAACAACTTTTTCGGGTCGTAAAACAAAATTTGATATTCAAATATCTCGGCTGAACTACTGTTATCAGTTAAAGATGTATTCGAAAAGAGTATGATTTAGTAACGCCTTTTGAAATATTGAGGCCATTTAATGATGACTTGACATGCAAATATTACATACTGCTACATTAAGAGAGAAATGTTGCCGTTATTCATAAGGAAAAACATGGAGGAAAGTACTATTGAAGAGAAGCCTGTTGCTGAGTTTGTGTGTTTCAGTTCCTGTGTCCTCTGCCGCAGTCGTGTGGCAGCCGCTGCTCCTCACTGCACGCGCTCAGACCAAAGGAAAAACAACAACTGTACATCCAGCTTCATGAGTTCCATCACTGGCTCCTGTTTTGATCCCAGTTTTAAAATGGAGACTTTATAATGTTTTATAATTCTGCTTTTGTTCAAGATCAACATTAACTTAAAAACAACTTGTATTTTGTTGTGTCAGCTCTCATAACCTACCTGAACCTCTTCTATTGTCTCCTCCAACGGCTCCTGCTGCGTCTGTGCACAAAATAAAACAATTTGTGTTATTTTGCCAAATAATACAGGGTTGACCCAGGTTGGATCAGGTTGAATGGAAGTCCTTCTTAATGCTGTTTTATGAAATGTAAAATGGGTAAGAAAGAAAGAAAATCTAGGACTGTGAGGATAGGACTTATATATTCCCCCTAAAAAAACATAAATGGAAACAATCTCTTTAATCTATCTCCCAATAATGGCCACATTTACAGGTTTGAATGCCTGGTTTGAATCGAAGCATTTCTACAAGGATTAGTACAAATTTACTCATAACCTGATAATCTTTAGACTTATGTTGCAAACCAACAAACAGGCAGAAAATGAAACCCTGGTGCTTAAATTACCCTGTGATATTTCTCATTTCATACATGCCACTGGATAGAAAATACGTACCGTACATATGTGGTTTTCCTTTGCTTCAGAAGGACTCTCCTCAGACGTTTGCTCTAAATGGACAAGAAGACTTTGTACAGTAAGTTGCGTCTCCTCTTGTGTCTCCTCCAGGTTCTGCACAACAACACATTTACATTGTTGGTAAAACATTCATGTATAGGATTTGACAACATTGATGGATTCAGTACTCGACCAACCTCATCCTCTATTGGGATTTGGAAAGCGGCGAAGTCAGTATCAACACTTTCCTTTACGCAATTCTGGATAAAATGAAAGACAGTTGAAAGAGTATGATCTGTCTAAGTTTGTATAACTGAGGTGGTGTTTACACAGAGACGCTGCGACTGTAAAACGTTAGAGTTGGTTATCGGTTTGGCCTTTCGTTTACATGAAGACAGTGTTTCAGGGGGGTGAAAATGCAAGCATTGAGAAACAGTCTCCAGAGAGCAACAGAAAAGATACACTGCTCGGCTGGGGGCTGTTTCATGGCAACCTGAAGAAAAAGTTGTGAATTCTCTGCCTGCTATGAGGCGGATCAACGTGATCTACATGCGTTCTAAACGGGGTCCGACCATGTACAGTACTTTCTGCAAATGAGCCGCACCAGCAACATTTTAAAATAAAGTACATTTTGACAACTACTTCTCATGTTGTAGAGTAGTACTTAGCTTACTGACAAACAAAGCAGATAGACGGTCTAAATGTTAGCTTCCCTGACTCATTAACCAATCTATTTTGAAAACACAAATGTGTGTCCTATAGCTACTAAAAGTTAAACTGGAACAAAATGACTCCATAAACTCTGCTCTGAAAACTGCCCTTTACTACTACTACTACTACTTACACAAATAAAACATATACATTGGCCATATTACTATATTATAAACAGCAGTGGTCAAAGTAGCAGCCCATAGTCCGGCAACTCCAGTACCTGCTCTTTTTCCAAGGTCAATCCCAGTTTCACAAAGCACTTTCTGCTTGCTTTTCCAGAAAGAATAAGCTGCTTCTCTCTTCGCAGTTTAAGAGCACGACTTCTCTTGTAACCTTTCAAGCGCGGCATCTGAATGAAAACAAAAGTTAAACACAGTCCGATCATTTGGTCATCACATAATAACTTGTGTAGTGCCTTTGTACCTTGACACTTTGGGTTTTGAAGACTATTTCAATAAATGTTGCAGTGACGTCTTCAGACAGATGAAATACTGACAGAAACCGGAACGTCCTGGAGAAAATGTAAGGTAATGTGATGTTTGAATTCATGTTTTATGCTCTTTTATGCTCTAGTTTCATATCCAGTTTAGGCTTGTTTGTTTGTGTGGTTTAAATACATAGTGATGTGTTAATACTTTTCATTGTCTTCATGAAATTATGTCTGCATTTTAGGCTAGGGTACAGCAAAAACACATTTACTCACACTATATGTCCTGGTATAATCCAGAAGTTCCCAAACCTTTTAGTAAGAGGGCCACTTTAGTTCACCAAAGTTGTCCAGGGATCAACAATGATTATTGTTTGGTAGATTCTGGGTGTTCTGCTTTGTAATGAGGTATGACATGTCTATATTGGGTCACGTTTGGCAGAGCTGAAGTTGGCTAAATTACATATGTTTACTCTCCAGCTAGATTAATGTCACAACATCAAAAAGAAATGTCCGTATAGTCCAGTGCCTCTTGATTTTTTTCTGTGCCTTAGGAAAAAATAAAATAATTTTCCCCACTTCTTGAAAAGTACTCGTATAGTCAAACAATGTAAGAGACTGGATTCCAGCGATCCTAATGTTCATAAAGAGGTATAATGTGCCTAAGTTGAGCTGAAGATGGCTGGTTGACACTGTGAAATCCTTCTTATGATACTATTCGGACTTTCCTGGTATAAGCAATTTACTAGCCATTTATTGGGTCTGGAACACAACCCATTAATAACTGGACTTGTAATAATGATAATAACTAGATTGCCTGTTCCTAAATAAATATTTAATAAAATGTAGAGAAGCCAGACTGCTGCATATAAAGTGACCACACTACTTACACACAGTATGTATTATTAGTTATTGACTTTTTTATAACAATGTGTATTAACTACTTCTTACAATTGCTCATAGGTAAGAGCCACCCTACAACTTCAAACAATTCATAAATAATTGTAATTAATTGGCGGAATCCGATCCGTATATGAAGGTGAAATAAAGCAGATGATTTGAACACGTGTAAGCTAGATAACAAAGCCAACACACACAAAAACATTCTAATGCCGACATTAGCTTAGCATGCTAGCATCACAATGAACGCGCACTCACCAACGGCTTAATCAGAGCGCAACGTCACCAACGGACTGCCAGCGGCTCAGTGGACAAAGCACGGCACACAAACAAGACCTGAAAAGTTAAAAACACGTAACACAGGGGAAATATGTGACTGCTTGTTTGTAAACAAAGCCAGGCAAAGACTTCCTGTTCGCGGCCGACGGGACAACAGAAAAGGAGCCTCATTGGTCGACTCGCCGCTCCGGGTGTGTGATTGGCTCAGACTGCACACGTGACTGACCCGGAGGTACACAAAGGGAAATTTAACTTTGAAGAGCTATTATGGACATGTCCTGTTTTATGTATTTATATATATGCCTGTTTGTCTTAAAAAGAAGAAGTTTTATTTTTCTTTATTACTACTACTATGTTATTATTATTTTTTCAAGTGACAACATATTTAGACCATAGACTGGAAATATTTAGACTCTTTTCCCCTCTAGCTTCTGTTTTTACGATGCATAATAAAAAGTAAAATAATAAAACAAAAAGTAGATACATACATACAAACATAAAACACATTACATTTCAAAATAATTAATATAAAATCAAAGATGATGTATATACCTTTCTACCAATATCTTTTTGAAATGCAATAAAACACAAATGTTCTGGAACTATTTGCAAAGATGTATTAAAATGAAAATACATCTTGCAAGTGACAGAACATTTAGAATTCCTTTGCAAAACAAAATCTCTGAACTCTCTGGTCTATGTTCTCCCGCAGTCAGTGTGAACATTGTTATTCACCATATTCCACACCCTGGCAGCCCCCACATCTATTGCTTTCAACAATAGTTCTAGCTGGACTGTGCACTGCAACTTTTGTTGAGCTTTCTGAACCCTGTGGCCTCTATAGTGAGAAAGAGAGGTAAAATCACAGGACTCATCTATTTTTTATTTATCTATTTAGCCTGTCCTGCAACTACTGTATTAGCATTGCTTTGTGATGATTTAAAACAAAAATGCATATCATGCTTTTGGCTTTACTCCATCAGGTTGTCTCCTAAAATATTTGGGAGAAATCTTGTTTTGACTAGTCGTTGGACCCATCTATAATCTATTTTCACTTTTGTGTTACCAATTTTATTGCAAATGTGGGCAGTCATATCATTTGCATTGGCAGACTAAATACAACCATAGCTGCAGCCATCAGTGGACATAAAAAGCATGAATAATCAGAGTTGGTCCACTGCATAAATGTTATTGCCCAATCTGCTGCAACCAAATGCTACAATCATTAAAACAGCAAAAGATTAAAACATTCATACATTGCTTAGATGAGGAAGCCAATTTGTGGATGAACAATTCCTGATGTGATCATTATGTGTGAGCAAACTTTCAAAAATAGTCCTGGCTTAAGAGAAAAATGGGATTGGAATGATTTCAAGGCAGAGTAAGTGGGCTGGTGTTAGAGAGGGTGTTAATCGCACTATAGAAGAAACACTCACACAACAGAGGAGAGGTCAAAACACTCTACATTGTTAACTGGCTTTTACATGCAAGTATGAGTAGCCAAACTTCCATGCAAAAGCCAGATCCCATCAGACTTCTGAAGCTGTGTGGTCAGCACTGTGATGGGAGACCTCTGGGATCACCAGGTGCCACAGTGGGTAGCTAACGGTTGTAAAGTGCCAAACTGTTGTGTCCTCAGGCAAGACACTTCACCCACATTGCCTAGAATGAGTCTGGTGTGTGTGTGAAGGGTTGGTGGTGGTTGGAGGAGCCGCTGGCACATACTGGTTGCTTCGCTTCAGTCAGTGTGCCCCAGGGCAACTGCGGCTACAGTAGCAGTTTATCATCACACCGTGTATGGAGTGAAAGAATGATGACATTTTAAAGGTCCTGCACTTGTATTGAAACTGTTGTTGTTGAATGATTTCACAGTAGCATTTTGTTTGTTTTATTCCTACACTTTTAGATTTTTTTCACGCCTGTACTTTTTTCCAATGTGGTTTTATGGCAAATAAAATGAATCAGCTCTGAATCTGATCTCTTCCTACGGGTAAAAACTTTCAAACACAACAGTACATCGAGGACGGTGCAGCTGTGGTGGTGTCTGTACTTATGCATAGTGAATTAAATATATTGCGTTTATATGGTGAAAATAGCGGTCTTCTTTTTGATGAAGGGAAGTGGGCGTGGGACGGCGGCAAACGGCTGTGAGGGGGATCTCTAGTTACGCTAAAATATTCTGAACGCTCCATTCTTCAAACAAACCGGCTCCTTTGATCACGATGAGGTCCTTGGAATTACAACAATAGTTCTTTATGCCACAGAGAGGTTGTGCCAACTCGAACTCTAACAGTGTATCATGTAAATGGAATGCAATTATATGCAAATATTACTGCACAATATTGAAGGTTTATTATGTGAAGCAAACCCGGTTCATTACTCTAACGTGGATTGTCTTCATGGTTGGAAATGATTGTTTCTGAACATATTGGAGAATGGCATGTTGTACGCTGCAAGAAGTGATGAAAAAAATAAAAAAAGCTCAAATTTGGCAAAAATTTACTTACTTAATTTGAGCATAAATTGACTCCTTTAAAACAAGATTAGACAATGGGAAAAGGATCATTTTAGTCAGTTTTGTTTGCAAATCTTGTTTTAAGACATTCAGAATGTTTAAGATAAAACCACTGTATTTCAAACAGTTTTTTTTTTTTTTTACACAATATGAGGTAATAATTGTTTGAACATGTGAGTGGTTTTACAGTACATTCTGATCGTCTTAAAAAAAGATATGCCAATGGGACAATTCAGTGTCATTTCAAGAACTGTTGCATTACTTTCTAATTCCAAGGGAGACATTTTTCACATCTTTTTAAAATAAGATAATTTTGCTTGTCCCATTGGCAAATCTTGTTTTATGGCTTGTTTTATAGTCGGAATGTGCTGTTTGCCAAATTTGAGACAATACCGTCACTTTTTACAGTGTAGCGTGTGAATCGTCTCTACGGTTGCAAACAAACAAACATTTCTGAACAAATTGGAGCAATGCATGTTGTATGGACTTAAGGCTTGGTATCCCATTGGGAATCTTGCACACATTTTTATCCCAAGGAGAAAATCAGCTTGCATTCCTATAAAAGACCATACAAAAGACTGCACTGGTTTGCATTCGTGGCTTTATCTCGCCAAGACCAGACCCCAGTGCATCATGGGAGGCTGCAGTTAGATCTATGGCGTCGCAGGGACTGTGGGGAGTCGGTATCTGTGCACATCTCCAGGTCATTCACCAGGGTGGGCGCCTTCATTAGTCTTCCGTGCAACAATACGCTCTGATTGCCATCTTGTTTCGCAGTGATTTATAATTCCAGCCCCACGGAGTTTGCAGAAATACCTAAAGCAACTGCTCAAATAAGATAAGGAGCTTTTCTGAATGTACATCTGAGATTGGAAAAAAAGGGGGGGGGGGGGGAAACCAATACAGATGAACTGGGAGAATAGCAAAATAGAGTCATTTGTGAGGTGTCTGGTCGGTCTACTTCACTTTAACTGGAACAATTCTGGTTCACTGGGATCAAAAATGCTTGATTTGTGAAGTTTTAAAACAACCAAAACAAGTGAACACTGGTTCTGTTGTTACGTGAGCCTTCAGGTAACACTTGTGATTTCATGAGGACTGTTATAAGAATAGTTGACAATTGATCTACGAATAACAGGCATGGCAAACTCTGGCCTGTAGACCAAATCCAGCTTGCAAGACCATTTTTAGGGGCCCCTGAAATGATTTTCAAATAACATTATCACAGTAACTTGCAGCATTGATGGTAATGATATACCATGGCATGTTATACTTCATTTTAAAGCGTATTTTCTCAGGAAACCATATAATTTAATATGTTCTCAAATGTAATGTTAACTCTACTCAATTATTCATTTAGTAGCTATCAATATTCCAATACATATCATTCTTGATATTTGGCCCAGTTGTGGTTCAAACATTCCCGAAGTATATGATTACATCTGGGCGACTGTTTGGAATGGCCAGCCTTTCATAGCGTTTGTCTTCTAACTTTGGAGATGCCATTATACCTCTGTGGGCAAGAAGTACTTTTAGAAAGAAATGTTGAAGAACAAGGGGCGACAGTGGCTTAGTTGGTAGAGCATTGGCCTTTGGGCCTGAAATTTGTGGGTTCGAGCCCACCATAAGACCTACTTCACGACTCCCACTGATGACTGCTGTTGTTGTGTCCTTGGGCAAGACACTTAACCCCACTTTGCCGTAGGCCCCCACTGAAAGAACAAGGCTTCTGTGGACTCACCACCTGCAGGAGGATCCCCCCCCCCCCGACCCAGAAATGGATTAAGGGGAAGAAAATGGATGGATGGATGTTGAGAAATAAAATTCACAAATGTTTGCCCAGATGTTTATTTGACAGTGATTTTATTCACAAACCCGTCATATTGTTCTTATGGCTGGGAGTCCTTTCTGCTGGCCAACACCAAACATAAACAATAATTAGAACATTATTAGCCAAATTTGATTTGTACTGACAAATAAGATGTGGAACTTTGTGAGAGTTCTGTTTCATGTGGATTGGCCCAGGAGTTGCAGAAATGATCTCTAAACTAAGATTAGAAGTCTGGCTTTTGAGATGGCTTTGTCACCATGGATACCAGGAAAGATTTTTCAGCTGCTCTCCAGCACAATTTTCATACTTAGTCTTGTAGTCTTAGAGACATTTAGAGACCTTATGCGACCCTAAGAGAACTTTGATTTGGACTAAAGAGATAGAGTCAAAAAGAATTAACAAAAAGTCTTTTAAGTTTTGTTAAGTTTATCTGCTTTTAAAAATTTCTCCCATAAAACTTAAAAGGCCATACATTCCTTTCCCCTTCTCAGAGCCAAGTTTAGGGTTGCAACAAGTCTCTTTGGAATGTTGTGATGTCACATGAACACAAACTAAACTCAATATACACTAGTTTGTATTTGGATCAGAATTCTGTCCATTGTGGTCATGGTAAAAATAAAATACTTTGGGTTTTCCTACACCCCCCTGAGGCTCAGAAATGTCCAAAATCCAAGTTTGGCAAGTTCCATGTTTCTGCTTTTATCTCTGTACTGTAGGTCTTTGGTAGAGGCAAGGCAAGGCAAGTTTATTTGAGAAGCCTGTCTCACATTTTCAGGAAGATTTTTCCAGATTTTAGCAGCATGAATTTGAAATGCAGCCTCTACATGTTTCGTTATGACTCTGGGCCCTATTATTTTCCAAGGATCTGCCTCTCCACTCATTTTCATTCAAAGCTGTCTTTATAAGTCAAGCAAAAAAGTCAAAAATAAACAAATATTTCAACAAGCATTTACAGATGGGTTTCCTATACCTCCAGAGGCTTGTTGTCGCTAACTTCAGGGACAAACATCGGCTGCAAATGAAAGAGACACTTGTCAGGTTTCATTTGGTTTAACGCCTGATGTTACGGCACCTTAAAAGAACGACTGTGCATCGAGGAGAATAAAGAAAATCTGGAGACAAAAGGCGCTCAACGTGGCACTTCTGTCGTCTCAGAGGGAGAAATCATGTCTGCTTTATCACAATAGCATTTTCATAACGCCGTACAGCTCTTCAGATAACCACAATGGGCGGTGATGGGAGAGAGGGAGCCGTGTGGCGAACATAAATAGACCTTAAAGCAGAACAATCAAGACCGAAATAGGGATCATTGTTGCTGAGGTGCTGAAGTGTTAATTGGCTTCAACGAAATATCTTTAGACTCACTTTTCTCAATTGAAATTGTTCATCTTTCACTGTATGTCACCTCGAATAATGCACTCCTGACAATGGGGTGTTGGAGGCGACAGATGGCTCTCCACTGGAGGGTTGTGTTTGTGCTGAGATTATATTTAAATTGCAAATCTAAAAAAAATAGTTTCACCTCAAAACCGCACTAATGTTATAGTCCATAGTGTATATAGGGGTTTGCAAAAATTCTGCTCTCCGCCTCAAAGCTGAAGTATTTTCCAGACTGTAAACCGTACTGGATTATAAAACGCACCTATTTTATAATCCAGCTCAAAATGTAACTCAAAACTTTCATCAAGTTCTTATTACCGTAAGAAATATTCCAGTGTCAAGCAGAAAGGTAAGGAGCAACATCTACTGGTTTATTTAAAGGTTACAGGCACCGTTAGAAAAAAATCTTTTGCTGTATGCATTTGTTTGTTACCGAGCGGACTAAATACAGATTAAACGTTTCAAAGCATTCAGATATTATGTATCACTGGATTCGTCTGCATATCTGGCAACCTGAGTCAGGGAGAGTGGGAGAGGTTGCAGTACCACTTTTGGCCAGATTTTTACATACTGCTCGTTTGAAATGTTTTTTTTGCCAATTTTCAAGTTTTCATTTGAACACACACAAGTCATTTCAACTGTTTCAACACATTAAAAGAGTCTAACAACACCTAGACCTGGGCACAAATATTTGAATAATATTTGATGGCGTCCAAATCTATGTTCTTTCAGCGTAAATGGTAACTTCCTGCCGAATACCTTTCCACTTTGGCAGTTTCTGAAATCCCGGCACTCCATGAATTATGCACTGTGGTTTTATTACTGCCTCAAAAACAGCTAATGGCCCGTGCATTTGGTTGTATTACCACTTGCTCTACTCAGCAAATGCATGCACGCCGCCGTCACATCAGCTAAGCCCGTTTCCAAAGGCGGTCTGTGGATTTCATGGCACAGAAACGCACAGAAGAATGACATTGACAAAACGGCAAATTAACAAAATGCTTCTGGAGATTGTGCTGTGGCTCTGTAAAACGCAATTTGAATGTTAACGTTTGCACAAGCAGAAAGAAGAACTAACAAAAGGCAAACATACTGGCCTTTAAATGGACTCTATTTTATGTTTCTGTCGCTTGGGTGATTTACAGTATACACAAAACACCAATAGACTTGTCAGAGTGCTTTGCAAAAGAGCAGCTGTCAGACCACTGTAGGGTAACGACTGGGGGCAAATTAATGAACATTCAAACAAATGTAAATATGCCAGTTTCGCCTCTGGCATGTTTTTCTGCAGAATCCTCTGGGGGGTTAATTTCACAAAAAAATGAATACAGTATAGATGATTTACAGACCATTTACAACAAGTCAAATGTAACAGAACATGAGCAGCTATATACACATATGCATTATGTACTTAGTATTCAAACTTACATACACCAATAATGATAATAATGCATCAGTTTTATACAATGCTTTTTGAGACACTAAGACTTTCATTTCATACACTGTGGTGATAAACTACTAATGCACTGCAAAAAATGATAAAATATGAGGTAGTAATGGCTTGAATCAAGTGGTTTTGATATTGAATTGCGAACATTATGACTGTTTTAAAACAAGAAATGTCCTCATTCCAATGGAGGTATTTCTTGCATTTATCTAGCCAACATCCATCCAACCATCCATCCATTTATTTTCCCCATGAATCCATTTCTGGCAGTCTGAGCTGGACCCAATTTGCATATTTTTTTGCCAACATTTGCTCAAATTAAGATTTTTAAAATTTGAGAAATTCTTGACTTTTTTTTCATCACTTTTTGCAGAGTTTAGCCACATCGGCCCTCCGACCACCACCAACCATTCACACATACTCACCAATTTACAGCCACAGCCGCCCCACTGTGGCACCTGGAGGTCTCCCTTCAGTGTCAACCAGGCCCCGTCCTGCTTAGCTTCAGAGTTCGGACAGGATCTGGCTTTTAAATGCAGGTATGTCCACAACAGAAAATAAAGAAATAGGCCTCAGACGCTCACTTCTCACTCATACAACACAAAACACACACACACACACACACACACACCCACCCACTCCCTGTTGTACCCCAGCTTTAACCATAAGACAGAAAATCAGCGTGATAAAATAACCCAACATGTCGGATTGGATATTGCTCAATTGTTTATCAAATCGGTGGCATTTCCAAATCGTCCATATAATGGTTCCATTTTATCGCCTGTCATCGATCTCATTACGTCTCTGCTATAGTCCTCATTATTGCCCAGAGATCTCCCTTCCGGCCACTTATTCTCCATCCATTCAGTCACTGTCGAAACATTCTACCGGGATTAGCAAAAACAGATATCAATACCCCATCACATGCCACTCCCAACTGCAGATTTGTAGCTTTCCTTCCTCCCCTTATTAGGCTAACTATAAGTCCCTCCACGTTAGCCCCGTGACGGACGCAACCGCACAGGCCTCATTATGCTTATGTAGGCCAATGCATCTCACGGAACAGGACAGGAGCTATTCTGGCCCTGTCGGATGAGAAGGCATGGCCCCGGGGCAGCTGTTGGGGCTGGGATCCTTCACGTAGCGAGAGTAGGATGAAGACGGATGATTGGATTAGGACGAGAAGTGAACGATAATGTAGCCTACTGTGGGGGAAACCCGGTCAGACCATGCCCTCCAGAAATTAAAGTGTGGACAAACAACAGCCGAGAGAGTGCTCTGAAGACGTCATGTTGGCGGTAATGATGTGTCACCTAAATAGAAATATACGATGGGTTTATGTATGTGACGTGTTGCGGTTTGTGAAATGGCCGCGCCGAGGCACACTGACACAGATAAATGTGTTTGCGGATTGTAGATGAGAGAGAATCATGCATGTAGTTCAAACATCAAATTGAAATGTCTTGAGAAATGTTGACACTGAATGTATTCTTTTGAAAGGAGACCAAAATCTATGTATTGAAAATGTGATGTTTTTACCCATTTTACAACATTGTTCCCAAATCCAAAACAGTTCAATTACATTTATTTTTGTGTAGCTATAATTCTTGGCAGCCGTCATTGTGGAAGTTGTCTCAGAAGTTGTCTATTTGCCAACAACAGATCAGAGAATTAAACAGGTTCACAGGAAACACATAGGAGCCATTGGTCCATAGGGAGCGGGACGACCACTGTCCACAAATGTTAAATGTCCTGGATCATCACTGTTCTTAAACAACAATTGTAAAGTGCTTTGTGACTCTGGTCCGTGAAAGGCGCTGTATAAATAAAGATTTCTTTCTTACTTATATTGAGAGATGGATCCGCTCCCACAGATGGACGGGCAGCAGATCCAGGACTCAGACTGTAGAACTAGGACTGAGGTGTCTTCTTCTATATATACATTTTTAAATGGTTTCTTAAATTATTTTTAACTGCCCAGATTATAACTTTTTATCTATTTTTTGTCATGGTAATGCAACAACATACATTTAATATAATGGGTATACAGAAAAAAACACACCATAATGTCCTGAGAATGTTGGACCCTGATAAGAATCCATTGGCATTTCCTTGGCATTTTGTGAGCCATAATGGTTGAATGATCTGCACACATATAGCATTTAAAAATAATATAACGTTTAATGTTCACCAAGAGTACATTCCACCCACAAATGGAAGGTGATGGGAGCAACTAATATGCAAAGAAAATGCCATTGTCCTCTCTATAACCTCAGCGATTGACTTATGGTGCCGTTAGAATTCATGCATCATTTAGTTATTAAAATGCAGCTGCTTTCTTACTAGCTCACTCGAGATTGGATTTTCAGCTTTACAACTGCTTTTTTGTTCGGTGCACCTAAGCTTTTAACTGAAGCTGACAGCCATTTGGCGTTAGAGGCAGGATTCGCACTTTTATAAGAAAACAGCCAGGCCCATTTCACTGTACATTAAGCTACATTACGTTACAGGAAAGGAGGAGGAGGAGCTCAGTGCTAATGTATTGAGCTTAAAGTAAAGCTAGAGGCCTAAATGGTATATGTCAGTCTTGTATTGATTGAGTTGGTGAATTATTTCTGATTACTTAATGGTAATTTGTCAACGGTTGGGCGCAATTCACTTTGGTGCCTCTGTAAAAGTTGTTTTTATGTGTCCTTCTGTGAATGTGTTTGCATCACCACAAATCTGACTAACTGAAGAGGATTATAGCAAAAGGTCCTTCTAAATGTTTTTAAAATGGCACAGCTAACCTTTATTGGCTCTTGATTTGACTCTTGAGAGCTGATTGGCTGAGTGAGTTTGGTCCTCGCTCCTAAAGCAGGGGTGCCCAATGTTTTTAGTAAGACACTTTTGTTCGTCAGAGTTGTCTTTTGACCGACAACATGGTTTGTGAAACAGTTTTGACGGAATTCAGGCTAAACATGAGGTAAGTAAGTAAGTAATCTTTATTTATATACCGCCTTTCACAGACCAGAGTCACAAAGCGGTTTACAATTGTTATTGTTTTGGGCATTTGTCCTCTCACTCCACACAAAGATGGGAGCGGGGTCGCCAGTACAGGAGGCGCATGCCAGAACTATAGTGCATGTTTTTAGTGGTAGGGGAAACCGGAGTACCCGGAGGAAACCTACGCAGTCACGGGGAGAACATGCAAACTCCAGTCAGAAAGGCCCTGGTCCGACCGGGATTCGAACCCAGGACCTTCTTGCTGCGAGGCGAGAATGCTATCCACTCAGCCACCGTGCTGCCCCAAGGTCTGACATGTCTGATTTGTGACAGAGCTGAAGTTTGCTGGAAGACAAATGTTTACCGCCAGCTACTTGAGAGCTATCAGCATAATTTTGTGACAGAAAAATAATGTCACTTTAAACAAATTAAGTAAATCGCTGAATTCTAGAGGTTCTGAGCTTCACCACGAGGTATTAAATGCTATAGGTAAATGCTAAATAAGACCTTATATGCTTTAAACGTAATATGTCAAATTAACTTTTTACATTTAAGGTATCAAATGCTTAAATTGGTAGAGCTGAAGTTGGCTGGATGACACTGTGAACTGGTGTTTATAAGGCTATTTGTTTCTTTTATACCGTACAATTGTCAGGTATAGAAGAACTATATACTACTTTGCCTTAGCAACGCAAAAAAGACACAAGGCCCGCAATTGGCCCGCAGGCCTTAGTTTGGATGTGCCTGATCTAACAAAAAGTGATAGAGGAATGGGAAAACTAGTGTTATCATGAGTTTCAAGTGAGTTTCCAGCTGTGGCTTAATAAATTCAACATAAACTAGATATAATATAGAAGGGGACAATTATTGACTGTGTAACAAAACAATACAACACCGGCAGCAAGGGACTAAGAATTGATCCTGAATAAAATTTGCGAGCACCATATTTGTTCACCTACCACACGTGCGAGGTCAACAGATTACAAGCTCAACCGTGCACCAAAAGAACTGGTTTTTCACACCTCGATTGGCGCGCACCACTTTACATTTGTCTTAATCAATCAAATCGAATTAGAGTAGATGAGAATTTAGTGCTTTGTAAATGCACTCATTGATAGCAGAGACCTTCTGGGAAAAGGCAAACCAACAACTACAGAACAATAGTAATCCTATATTGAGAGTATTTTCCACCTCCAGAAAAGTGTTTTACTTATGAAGAGATGTTCTAGAACAGAATATTCTATAAAACATGTTTATGACCTTGTTTTTTGCAAGTAAAAGTTGCACATAATGATAGAAAAAGAGATGTCATAGAGTTTGGGTAATTGCTGTAAATTGCGGTGAAAGAACGTTGTCTATTTCAGGACCAACGTGCCGTGAATGCGGATACACACCAGAAGGTCTCAAAAGGTTTCGTACACATTTTTGTTCCGGGTGGCTCAGAAGAAAAAAGGACCTTATCGAGCGAATACCACCAGATTCACCGGGGAGAAAGAAAGAGAGAGAGAGAGAGAGCGAGCTACAAATCCGACTTGGCGAAATTGTATGTTCTGAATACCGGGCTCCCCGACTGCACGTCCAGCAGGCTTTGGACTAGGATGAGTATTACCCAAGCCCTGACCCACCATTACAATACAGTCATGCGGAAAAAAACCCCACAATAATCTTCAAGGTAGGCCATCGGGGGTTCGCATCCGGCAAACACCAAGAGCTTTGCGTGGAAAGGGCATGTCCGCTACAGAAAAAACACAGGCCAAGCAAATCACAAACAAGCCGTGGGTAGAGGGCAGAGGGAAGGACGGAGAAGCCAAACAATAAACAAGGAGAAAGCTGGGGTCATCCGGCTCGGGCTGAACGTGCGGTGCTGGAGATTGGGTTATTAGCTGTAGTGGATGATGACAGACGTTCATTCAGTGGGCGCATAAAATTTAAATCGCATGTCGTCCGCTGTTGACAACACGCATGACCGCTAAACAGTTATTTTCCTCTTGACCCAGTGATGAACTCGAGTCTAAGAGTAGGTCTACTAATTCAGAGCGTGAAGATGTACTTGTATTTTTTGATTGGCCCAACCTTCAATTCAAGAGGCGGTTGTTCTGCAGCATGGCAACGAGGAAAAGAATCATGTTTTTTTTCATATTGTGGTTTATGGACAGGCAATGATACAAAGAGTTATTAAAGCAGGAGCCCAACACATCAATTAGTGACTCTTGTAGGGGTTATTGAAGTCGATATCACACATATCTTAAGTTATTTATTTGATATCGGAGAATTGGATCAAAAACAATCACGTAGTAAATACAATAATTGATAATAGCTTTATTTCGGGGCACCAGTGAATAAATCACAACTGATAATGTGCGTGTGATGTTACGTTATCAATTAATTGGCTCATTTATTGATTCTGTAATCATATGAGTCATTAATTGTTTAATTGGCTAGTCCAATTCTCTTCAATAGAATCTGAAGGTATGAATCCTTCTACAAATCAGTACAAATATCATTTTCAGATAAAGAGGGTTTTGTAGATTTAATGCAGTATATACAATACAGAGTAGATTTGAAATAGTCTGAAAGTTAGGTACCCTAGCTTTTACTTTCTCTCTAAAACCCTAAAAAGCGTTGGTTTGAGAGTTTATGGAAAACAATATTTGAATTATCTGGTGTGTACTATCTGTTCTGTCTGGTGCAAACTAGTCTTGCACAGTTTTTCCAATGTGGTTTTACTGCAAATGGCAAATATATTCTTGTATCTTGTATGTATATTATACAGTACAAGATTCCATACAATTAAACTTGCTCTTGACCCAGTGAAGAACTCTGATAAGAGAGTTTTACTTGTTCAGAGTGGGACGAGATGTACAGCTCAGAAAGAACCTTCTACTTTGTATATTTTTGATCTGTGGCACGACACAGATTTAACAGGTTAACATTTCCTGTTTCTCATCTTTTGCGTCATAGGAAATCATTTCTATTATAAAACACATGTAAATAAAACATGAAATAAGAGAAAAGTCATCATGAAAACTCCCTGTTGAAGCAGTGGAAACAAATATTCTACTTTTATGCAGAAACATCTAAAATACTGCGATCAAATTGACGTAAAACTTAACTTGATTGGGGACATGTTTTTAATATACTGTGATTATTTATGATTGTATTTTCTTGTGTGATTGTTTCCATCTTGTTTTCTCACGCACATTGAGTTGCATTGCGTATGAACTGTGCTGAACAAAAAAACTTGTCTTGCTTTGCCCTAGTAACGACGCCAACCCTTCCACTGTTTGGCAAAGACTGAACTCAACCTTTTATCTGGAGCTGCACTTGTTATACACAAATATTCCAAGGACACTCAATTATGTGACAGGCCATTATCGTCCATACACAGAACGCATTGACAAAAAACACAGTGCCTTGGAAAAGAAAAAAAACACATTTGCAAGCCACAACCCTCAAACTCCCTCTGTGTATTCTGAAAAAACTAGACATTTAAGCGTATCCTTTTAGCTTAACCTAAATCCTAAAATGTCTGAACCTGGAGCAGAAACATTTCCATTTCTCTCTGCTCACTTTATATCCAGGCACAGAGCTAATATTTAAGTGTGGAAGAATTCTAAACATAAAGCCAAGTGTCCCAGATTTGACAGAACCTGTAAAGAAAAGGGAGCAGCTCTCACCAGGGATCTTATTTCTCGTCGCTGTTTTCTCCTCTTTCCGCTGTGTCTCCGGAAGGATTCATGAGGCCTGAATTATTAATTCTCTCTCCACATTCGATTTGTACGGCTTGTCACTTTTATCAAATTATAGGCTGAAGCTCCTCGCCTCAACACAAGCCTTTTAATTCAATATCTATATTCCATCTGCCGAATCAACATCCTCACTTTCGGCAGTTATGGACCAGAAATGGGATTTATGTAGTTTCCAATGGAGAGAGAATGTGAAAGTACTTTTGACAGTGTTGGTCAAGAATGCAGCAGCTCGAGTCCTGACTAGAACCAGGAAGTACGACCACATTACCCCAGTTCTCAGGTCTCTGCACTGGCTTCCTGTGGCTCAGAGAATAGACTTTAAAACAGCTTTGCTTGTGTCTCTCCATGGCCTCGCACCAAAATACGTATATTAGTGACATGTTAGTCCCATATGAACCAACCCGGACTCTGAGGAGCACAGGGACTGGACTCCTGTTAGTGCCCAGAGTCAGAACTAAACATGGGGAGGCTGCTTTTCAGATTCATGCTGCTAAAATGGGCGGCACGGTGGCTGAGTGGATAGCACTCTTGCCTCTCAGCAAGAAGGTCCTGGGTTCGAATCCCGGCCGGACCAGGGCCTTTCTGAGTGGAGTTTGCATGTTCTCCCTGTGTCTGCGTAGGTTTCCTCCAGGTACTCCGGTTTCCCCTACCACTAAAAATATGTACAATAGGTCTGGCATGCGCCTCCTGTTCGGCGACCCCGCTCCCATCTCTGTGTGGAGTGAGAGGACAAGTGCCCAAAAAATAACAATTGTAAACCGCTTTGTGACTCTGGTCTGTGAAAGGCGGTATATAAATAAAGCTTACTTACTTACTTACTTACTTACTTACTAAAATCTGGAACAATCTTTCCTGAAGATGTGAGACAGGCCTCATCTCTGACAATGTTTAAAACCAGGTTAAAAACAGTTCTGTTTAGCGGTGCATACAACTGAAGGATTGTATCTGTACTCCTTTTGATGCGATAATTTATGATTGTATTGTTTTGAGTGATTTGAATGTTTCTTTTCTTGTTTTGTAAAGCACTAAGGCAAGGCAAGGCAAGGCAAGTTTACTTGTATAGCACAGTTCATACACAAGGCAATTCAAAGTGCTGAACAAAACAAGATTAAAATTAAAAGAGCATTAAAATCATAAATAATCACAGTACATTAAAATGAAAGATACACATATAAAATACACACAATTAAAATAATATACAATCCTTCACTTGTATGCACAGAACTGTTTTCAACCTTGTTTTAAACATTGTCAGAGAGGAGGCCTGTCTCACATCTTCAGGAAGATTGTTCCAGATTCTAGCAACATGAATCTGAAATGCAGCCTCCCCATGTTTAGTCCTGACTATGACTTGTCTTGTGTATGAACTGTGCTATAAAAATAAACTTTCAACCTTTGCCTTGCCTTACCTAGCTATAATATATGAAAAGTGTGAAACTTGTCAAAAAGATAGATATACATATATCCTGCACATTTGTTTTTGAACACCTTTACTTTCACTCTCCTCTTACATGTGCTAGCATTAACATGACTCTTTACTCTTTCTTTCTTATTATTCACCCACTAATCCTCCTAATGGCGGTCTGAAATCTTTTTTAGATAAACAGTAAGCTGCACCACCGCCGGCTTTATCAGAAGGCCATAAAAACCCTCCATCTGTTGTCTCTGCTGTGCCGCCACCACTTGACCCCCGTCACCTCTCAGCTAATAAAAATGAAGAAATTGAAGTCCAGTTATTTTCCAATTGACTTTGATATAGCCTCATTAATGTCTTATGGTCGCTAAGGTCCTCATATTAAGTTCCCTCCAGGTCTTTTTCTCACTAATACAGTCACTAGCAGGAACGGCTTTCTTTGGTCCATCGCTATTTACCACTTAATCATGTTTTATGGATTTAATGACCGCCATTGTCTGTAATCTGGCTGCAAATTGCTGATAAATCTCATACAACATCTGCAGCTCCTCCGCATTGCGAGGTTCTGCTCTGCTGGCATCTTTTAAGTAATTGATTTGATCAAAAGGGGGTGGTCACGTGATGCGCATTCTTTCTGCTGATCCCAGATATTTAGATAAGGAGCCACCGGTGGTAATGCATCATGAGAACATGGGGGGGCTTCGACTGCGCTGAAATACACAGTTGTTTATAAGCCGCTGTAAGAGGAGGGAAAAATAAATAAAACACATACTCGCATGTGGTCTTGTTTCCATAGAAATAAAAGTGATACAAATATAGTCATTTTAAACCATAGCATTCACACAAAGATTAGGAATACACTGTACATGCAGAATAAGAGGTGACAAAGCAGATATTTTTGGGCTGATTCTATATTAACTACACACATTTGCATATATTTGGTGAAGGCTCAAGGCACACTAAGATGTGAAAGGAACAATCCAACTATGTATGTCTGTGTCCCTGAACGTGTCATGGTGGCAAAAGGAAATTAACCCAAAACTAATTAAGTATTTAAAAAAAAAAAAATTCCAAAGAAAACACAAAAAAGAGACCAAACAGAGACTGACGACAAGAACTAAAACAGACGCGGAATGACAATGACGGAATAAGGGGTGAAGTAAATACACTAATGACTAACAAGACATAGGTGATACACACAAGGGCGGGGCAGGTCATGAGGAAACAGGAAGTACAACTAAAGAGAACACAGGAGTGAACAAATAACAAAACAAAACAGGAAATAAAACCAAAACCGTGACAGAATGACACATATGGCACATTAACTCTTGTTGGTCAGGTTCACTTGGAAACGTATTTTTTGTACAGCCCTAAATCACAACAGCAGGCAACAGAGGACTTAATGACCGATGTTAGTATGTGTATAAATATATGAATTGTCTTTAAATTACATCAACCTGAGATCCTCCTGCATCGACAAGGAAGGATTGCCGGACTCTGAAGAAACCCAGTGGGAAAAAAAATGAACTGAGAAAAACTGAGAACCCTCGAGGATCCACTCCCACAGATGTACAGGTTGTAGATCCAGGACTCCGGCTGTAGAACTGGAACATCTGTGTAAACATGTTCAATCGTTTTGCATTCAAAAGTTAAGCATTTTTGCCCCAAGTAAGCAGAGCTTGACCAGGTAAAATAAAACCAGGCTTGCTGATCTGTTTTTCATATACACTCTTCAAACAGGGAGACAAAATAACGATTGATCAGTCAATCATTACTAGATTAGAAGAAAAAGAGACCGTCATTAGATTTCATTAGCCAATTAGATTTATAAGTGACAATTCATTATTGTCTATTCATAATAATAGACTAGTTTTCTATTTAATCTTTGAGTTGGTGAATTGTGGCCTGTTCAGTAAGGACAAATAATATATAGTTTGTGGGAATTTAATGAATGGCTAGTCAGCAAAAATATGCACATTGTCCAACATTCTCAGACAGCTTATAAAGATGAATAGTTATAAATACATAAAAATAAGATGAATCGATCAACATAGAACACATGGGCCATACACTGGTCATGCATCTTGTGCCGACACGCACACTGTGTTGTTTCCCCATTATCAATATCGGAAGCTATTTTCATATCACCTTAGTGGCCATTCCCCCTTCACGCACATGGCTCAAGAGAGAAGTGGCATACTTAGAGCCCCTGAAATACTTTTAGCCGTAATGCGCTGCTCGCTGAACCGTCGCCGTGCCGAGATTGACACAATTTTTTACACCGCGCCCATTAGTGTCACTCAGCTTCCATCTTGGCGCATTAAAATAAACTAATGATGTTTCTACGCGAGGATTAGCACCGGTGGATGGCTCCTCTGTACTTATGGCACTTTCGACTTACGTTTTTTTTTGACACAAAAGAGAATCAGGGGGGTTGTGTGTTTTGTGTGCAAAGGCACCTGGGAAATGGCCCGTGCAGGGTTAGAGTCCTAGGCAGCGAGGGAGACAGGATCATTGACACAAAATGACACTTTCACTTTGGCTAACCTGGAGCATTCATGCGCCGACTGTGGTTGCTTTATTTAGACAGATCAGTGTCAGCGTGGCTTAGTTCCAGCCCTGGGCGATCCCTGCGCAGAGATTGGTCCACTGGAAGGAACTAAGGCAGAGCTTAAGCTATAACAGGCTGCCCATCCACCGACGATGGACAGCGGAGATGGGAGAAAGGGGCAGCTGGAAATCTATTACGGACAGGTGCAGTTGTCAGGGGGAGGGTTTTGGGTGAACACAGAGGTCTCTGTCACTTCAACTCAATTTATTTTATCATAGCCCTAAATCACAATATTAGTTATCTCGGAGGACTTTACAAAACTGTTGCATTTGCCAACACAGATCAGAGAATCAAAGAGTTCAAAGACAGGATTAAAAACACATACAGACCTTGAGTCATGACCAATGTCCATAAATAGGATTTTATTTGTCCCAACAGAAAGAGTCTTGTAAATGTACAAGTTTGTGAACAAATCAAATCCCTACATGCTTTCTTTATCTGGTTAGAAAGAATTGTAACGTTTGAATACTTGTAATAAAGAGCCCTGTGAGGCACTATTCGACACATTGGGCTGAGACCTGATTGGCTGAGTATGAGTGGTCTTCTCTTTTTCATGTACTGTATCTGTCTGAAAAAGCTGATCTGAAGATGTGGCAAGACTCCCTAGATGGTTTTCTTAGAGTTCTATTGTTTTGTCGTTTTAAGTATGACGACAAAAAGATTCCATTACCAATTCTTCCTTCTTTTTTTTATCGCCCTATAACACAGAAGTTGTCTCGGAGGAATTTACAACATTATTGATTCTTCAACAACAGATCAGAGAATCAAACTATTTGAACACGACCAAGGCCGTGTCTATGATGACAAAGAAGCCATCATCCTGTGGACCCACCTCCTGCAGGAGGATCAGCGAGGGACTGATGCTTTGAGACTTGGGTGGCAGCTCTGATTGCCACCCCCCCAAACCCAGAAATGGACTAACAAAGGGGAAGAAAATGACAAAATATGATAACGTAGGAAAGCATTGGTCCAAAGGGGGCAGATGACCAATGTCCATGCATCCATCCATCCATTTTCTTCCCCTTAATCCATTTCTGGATCAGGGGGGTGGCAGGTGGTGAGTCCACAGGAGCCTTGATCTTTCAGCGGGGGCTACAGGCAAAGTCGGGTTAAGTGTCTTGCCCAAGGACACAACGGCAGCAGGAGAGTTGTAAAGGATGTCTCATGGTGGGCTCGAACCCAAAACCTCTGCTCTACCAACCGAGTCACTGTCACCTATGTCCATAAATGTTAATAAGTAAGTAAAGTTTGTTCATATAGTGCATTTTTACAGACCAAGGGCACCCGAAGTGCTTTACAATCTTCAGAAACCAGATATTTTTCGAAATCACACACGGTGATGACGGAAGTGAGATGCCAAACACACTGGTGCATCAAAGCCCCCAATCAACACCATCCAATCAATCATTCATTCATTACATTCATACCTTGTACATGTTTGTAGTTGTAAGGGAAACCGGGGCACCTGGAGGAAACCTACGCAGGCACATTGAGTAGTCCACTCAGATAGGGCCTGGTCCTACCGGGATTCCAACCCAGGACCTTCTTGCTGAGAAGCGAGAATGCTATCCACTCAGCCACTCTGCCGCCCAAGAAAATCTCCATATTCCATCTATACAACAGACATTACCAACAATTTCTCTCAAAAACTGTTATTACGTCAACATCTAAAATCAGCGAAAGCAGCATCCTCCTTCGGACGTGTACAAACCCCACAGTAAAGCAGCTTTACTACACTTTTGTTTTTAAAGCCATTGAACCGGAGCCATTGAACTGGGCCTTTGAATGCTGGAGGTCTGTGTTGCGAAAGCGCATGTGAAACTCGGTATTGACCTGTATCGATTTCTCTCCAGGAGCTGATTGACTTTAGCTCATTACATCCACCAAGCCCCAGGGAGCCGTCTTTTTAAGTCCGACAGTGGGAAAGGGAGTATGTGATGTAAATGACAATAGACACCAGGGAAGAATAAGGTTTGAGAGTTCGAAAGCTTTTCCCCTTACCAAACATTTAGCAAAACTCTTTTCAGCAAATTGCCCTGTAATTACAGAGCATTCGTCTGCCACCTCTCAGTATTACTATTTTCTTTAACTCCACTTTATGTAACATCCTTTAAAACATCACTTAAATAATTGTTTTTTTGTCAGGCTTAAAGACAAGACTGGAGGGCTGGGATAGGACTCGAAGGACTCAGAGAGGGTCCTTCATTCCTGTACTTTTAGCTCACTCTATCCCTTTTTTCATTTTTTTTTCATGTACATTTCTGGCGCTCTGGAGACGTTTACAAAGTTATTCCAATGTGGTTTTACTGCAAGCGGTAAATACAATTTATCTGCATCTGCACAGTTTACTTGAATTTCAGTTTTGCATATCCCCTCTGATGTATTTAAGCCCCTCCTTAGCATTCATATTTGGGATGTGTTTCTTTTGGTTTTCCTTTGTTTGATTGTGTTTACTTCTGTACGGACCAAATCATGCTTTTTTTTTTGGATTATGGCTATACTATATAAGCCCATATTAAATGAAAGGTGATTTTACACTTAAAACTCACAGAATAAGTTGTTCTCGTCTTTTGTTTGGTCCACTACAGCTGTATATAGTCGAGTTTCTCTGCCGCAAATTTCTTATTCATCTTGCTAGACTATTTCTTACAAAATATTTATGCATTCTTCACCTTGCATCCCAAAACCGAAATTTGGTTCTTCACAGCTCAATATATTATACTATTTTACATCCTACCCAACCATTTTCTTTTCATTTCTGTGGGTGCACATTTTTTGGTTGCAAATTCTAACTTCCATTCATTCTCCCTTGCACAATAAAATGGCTCGCCTGCAAAGTAACTACTATCGCCATAGCAACGCCGTCCTTGCATTTAATAACCGTACATTAGAAATATTGTTTAGGTGGCGCGTTTTGACTGCGGAAAGATGCTTTTAATGAGAAAACAGGCTGGAGCCAGTGTAGCCGCCTGGGCCTTTTCCCCTTGTTATGAATAGCGCCTATACATTATGGCGGCAGAAATTCAACATGTCTGCCAGTGGTACTTGGGGAAATCACATTCCTTGGTGTGTGTGGGAGGGTTGCTTTTTATTACCTGCCTCAGAGCTTCAAATCCAATTCCATCTCCTTGGCTTCTCCCTGGGCCTCCCCATGCCAGCAGAGAACAGAACACCGATACTATAGCCTCCCGGACGGAAGCGGATCTGGCCTCGAGGTGCTCTGAAATTAACACCCTTCATTAAGGACATCCATCACGGGATAGGTCCAGTGGGACGGGCCCCTCAGAGCACCCATGAATGACACAGATGTAAAAGAAGAAAATGGCGGCGAGTCCATGCACACATAAGTCTTATAGCTGAGCCGGCTGACATGAACATTCGCGCAATGTTATCTCGCTATAGGAGGAAGTGTCAGGGGTGGTTTTTCCATGTGGGCTGGTGCTGAGACAAGACAGCAACGAGATAATCCAAGTGTAGTCCGTGATGGGGAGAGTTTAAAAGCTAGAAGCATTAGATTATGTGTTGACAATAACTCAAAATATGGTATGGTATGGGATGATTTTTATTTTTTCACAGTGACAGTGTACAGTAAACATTGCGGCACGGTGGCTGAGTGGATAGCACTCTCGCCTCTCAGCAAGAAGGTCCATGGGTTCGAATCCCGGTTGGACCAGGGCCTCTGAGTGGAGTTTGCATGTTCTCCCCGTGTCTGCGTAGGTTTCCTCCGGGTGCTCCGGTTTCCCCTACCACTAAAAATATGTACAATAGGTCTGGCATGTGCCTCCTGTACTGGCCCCACTCCCAAAAATAACAATTGTAAACCGCTTTGAGACTCCGATGTGCAGTGAAAAGGCGGTATATAAATAAAGATTACTTACTTACTTACTTACATTAGCCAAGAGAAGAAATGCATTGTACCAGGTTGTAGCAGCAGTGCTAATTTATACCTGCAGTCTCTGAGCAGGTTGTTGTAAAACAGTAAAATGAAAGTATAGGATACTTGACCATACATTTAGTAATTTATGAATTAGGGTTACATATGTTCAGGTGTACATATTACTGGAATAGAGACATCAGCACCATAGTAAAACTTAATGTAGGCTAGACTAAATTATTCTACGTAAGTTATCATTATATATCTATTAATGCATATACTAGCATTAGCAGCTTTGTACGGTCTTGCATCTATGCATAAATATTAATTAGTGTTGAAAATATTGCATTGTTCTGACATTGTAATGACAATAATGTTGAATCTAATCTAATATCAATAGGGAGGATTGGAAAAGGACTAAGGTTGACCAATAATGTCATAGTTTTTATCAGCAAATGAGGTGGTAGTTTTACACTTTAAATGACAGCCTGATGCACCAAATTCTAAACCATTATGCATTTATTTATTTCATTTTTCTCCACCGTCTTTTTTTTAACTTGTCACATGCACTTGCTCCAGGGGGAATATAACTCTTCGTCACTGCTACTTTGACTGGATGTTTCAAATGTAGTCTGTGCATTGCTATTCACCCTTTGTCTGTTCCATGACCATATTTTTGAAATTATGAATGATGATGCAAATACTTTTTTTTCCCATCAATCATTGTCATATATTGTCAAATAAACATGACATGATAAAAAAGCTAGATTGAGCTGATCTCAAACATGTAATTCATGCAAGGCAGCCCAGGAATTGACAGAGACTCGGGACCATTTTCTCAATCTTTAGCATTGGGGAGGATTAAGAACCTTATCCAAGACTCCAAACTAGCATAGGTGTAATCTTAAAACCACAAAACAACACAAATGTCAAATAACAAGGTAATACATCTAACTTGTCTTTCAAAAGAACCACAAAAAGCAGCAAAAACGTCCTGGCTCTAAAATGGACTCTATCCCTAGTTTTTTTTGGCCTCTGTCACATTTTTAGATCAGCTTTTACAGACAGAAAAGTATACAAGAAATAACCATATTCTCAGCCGAAAGCTCCAAATAGTGACTCACAGCGGGGCACTTTCTTACCAGTACATTCAAAAGATACAGTACCTTGCGAAAGTATTCGGCCCCTTCAACATTTCGCCACATTTCAGGCTTCAAACATAAAGATATAAAAACAAATATGTTTTGTCATGAATCAACAACAAGTGGAACACAATCGTGAAGTGGAACGAAATTTATTGGATAATTTAAACTTTTTTAACAAATAAAAAACTGAAAAGTGGGGCGTGCAATATTATTCGGCCCCTTTACTTTCAGTGCAGCAAACTCAGTCCAGAAGTTCAGTGAGGATCTTTGAATGATCCAATGTTGTCCTAAATGACTGATGATGATAAATAGAATGCACCTGTGTGTAATCAAGTCTCCGTATAAATGCACCTGCTCTTTGATAGTCTCAGGGTTCTGTTTAAAGCGCAGAGAGAACCATGAAGACAAAAGGAACACACCAGGCAGGTCCGAGATACTGTTGTGGATAAGTTTAAAGCCGGATTTGGATACAAAAAGATTTCCCAAGCTTTAAACATCTCAAGGAGCACTGTGCAAGAAATTATATTGAAATGGAAGGAGTATCAGACCACTGCAAATCTACCAAGACCCGGCCGTCCCTCCAAACTTTCATCTCAAACAAGGAGCAGACTGATCAAAGATGTAACCAAGAGGCCCATGATCACTCTGGATGAACTGCAAATAACTACAGCTGAGGTGGGAGAGTCTGTCCATAGGACAACAATCAGTCGTGCACTGCACAAATCTGGCCTTTATGGAAGAGTGGCAAGAAGAAAGCCATTTCTCAAAGATATCGAAAAAGTGTTGTTTAAAGTTTGCCACAAGGGTTAGTGATGTGCTGAGCGTGCCGGGTCTTCGAAGCGTGTACCGAGTAAAAAAGGGGCGTATTTTTGAAGCGTGGTTCGAGGCGTGTGCTGGTGACGTATGTGGTGACGTTCGAAGCCTCGCGTAGCGCCCACACCACGTGACGGTTCATATAGTGCTTCATATCGTTCGGAGAGTGCATTGCTTTGACAGGTGCTTTGTGATCCGCGGCTGTACCATAGACTGTATTGGCTGTCCCCGTCTGCCTCTGTGTGCGTACGTGTGTGTGTGTGCGTACGTGTGTGTGCGTGATGTGGAGCAGTCCTGTACTAAGTATAGAGAAACAACTTCATATGAAATACAATTAAACACGTTTCACTTTAGTAAATCCTCATATATCAAGGCTTCAAGTTATTAGTAATAATACACTGGATAATACATTTCACAACAGCTGTGTGGCGCAGTCGGTCTATGACGGACTCCGAAGTAGAAGATATAGCGTTCGAATCCCGGTCTACCCATAATAAATTTTGTGTTGCAAAGTAAATGTATTTATTTATTGGGAATAAATGGTTTGTTGTGTTTAATTAATCCACCTCTTGGTAGTTTTTCCTCCATTAATCACTTTCTGTAGAACTGTATTACTTTGGATGTGTTTGTTGTATCAACACAATTGACTGAAACACTCAAATAGTTCATAGTTCATGAAGCATCATTTCAAACACAACACGTTAGACCATAGATTGTAAATATACATTTTAACATTAGATCTCACCATTCATTGTAAGCACTTAAGAGTGTTATGTATTTCTTTGTCCACATGATGGCGTAGTGGAGCATGATTCACCTCGAGCCTTCGACTCATGGGCCGAGTAATAGGCTGCTATCCCTCAAGGCTTCATGGGGCTTCATATTGCCATCACTAGTATCCAAATCCGGCTTTACACTTCTCCACAACAGTATCTCGGACCTGCCTGGTGTGTTCCTTTGTCTTCATGGTTCTCTCTGCGCTTTAAACAGAACCCTGAGACTATCAAAGAGCAGGTGCATTTATACGGAGACTTGATTACACACAGGTGCATTCTATTTATCATCATCAGTCATTTAGGACAACATTGGATCATTCAAAGATCCTCACTGAACTTCTGGACTGAGTTTGCTGCACTGAAAGTAAAGGGGCCGAATAATATTGCACGCCCCACTATTCAGTTTTTTATTTGTTAAAAAAGTTTAAATTATCCAATAAATTTCGTTCCACTTCACGATTGTGTCCCACTTGTTGTTGATTCATGACAACATTTAAATTTTATATCTTTATGTTTGAAGCCTGAAATGGGGCTAAATGTTGAAAGGTTCAAGGGGGCCGAATACTTTCACAAGGCACTGTATTTAAGGCGGTATGTTCCTATCTGGTTTGTTCACAACCTTTTCCAAAATTCTATCTGCTGGGGCATACACTATGTATTATTATAATTGCATGATAAGTTAGGTACCCCTGCTTTAACACTGCAGTATAGTTTAAGGACTAGACCTATCTATCCGTCCATGTGTTCTCAGGTCTCTGCACTGGCTTCCTGTGGCTCAGAGAATAGACTTCAAAGCAGCACTGCTTGTGTACAAGTCTCTCCATGGCCTCGCACCAGGGTACTTAAAGGTATAAAGGAGGATTTTCCCATATTTTAGGAAAGAACCGCCCTTTCTACTTTTTGAACAAAACTCTCTGCTCTTATTGGACAAGGACGTATAAACAGAATGATTGACATTTGGGAGGACCAATAGTGTTGATGATCCACCCGGAAGTAAAAAATCCTCTTGGATACCTTTAAGCGACTTGTTAGTCCCATATGAACCGGCCCGGACTCTGAGGAGCACAGGAGGTAGCCTCTTACTGGTTCCAAGAGTCAGAACTAAACATGGGGAGGCAGCGTTTGAGATTTATGGAGCTAAAATCTGGAACAATCTTCCTGAAGATGTGAGGCTAGCATCTACTCTGGCAATTTTTAAATCAGGGCTAAAAACTGTTCTTTTTAGCTGTGCATACGGCTGAAGGATTTTATTGATACATACTCTTTTTTTTTTTTTTTTTTTAATGCATTGTGGTTATTTATTATTTTAATCCCGTGTGTGCTTTTAATATTTTTTATTTATTATTTTTTTTTTTCCATTACTTGTGATTTTATTCTGTTTTTAATGTATTTATTGATGTCTCTGATTTGTGTGATATTATGTGGGTTGTGAGGCGCTTTGAGTGGCCTTGTGTTGGAAAGGCGCCATACAAATAAAGTTGATTGATTGATAAAGGCTCGAGTGTGCTTCGTTTACATTCAGCGGGACTTAGAGCAAAATGTAACAAACTTATCCTGACTCTGCACAGGCTACACTTGGCTGAAAGTTTTCTGCTGTGGCCTAGAAGCTGCAGGGGATAGCAAGAGGGTTTAGCCAAACAGAAGAAAAGGGAGAGAAACCAATGCACATGAATGGGCCAGCATCCCTGAGTGGAATTTCTGAACGGTGTATTATTCCGAGTTGGGGAGAGAGAGTGTGACGGGAGGAGGGGGAGATGGAGGGGTAGGAGAGGTGAAGCAGAGCGAGAGCCAGGCGGACTGTCCATCAGAGCTGCCGTGGTGCGTTTAGGCACATCACCACTGGGACAAATGGGGATCAGGGCTGGACTCACTTCACATGGCACAGCAGAGTCTGGGAGAGTCTGTGTTTGCCTGCAGGCGGCCGAGTAGCACAAGCACACACACACACACACACACGCATACACACACACACACATGCATACAGACACACACATACATGCACACATTCATAGGAGAACAGGCTTTTGATAGTGGATTTAATGTAAGAGCAACGGCAGGTTAAAGTCATGACAAAATTGGTGACTGAATGAAATGATAGAAAATACAGATAATTCATAAGAAATATTGTTTGTTTTTGTGACATTTGCCTCGAGAAGACTTTGCTGTGGGAGAAAAGCACTCATTCTGGTTCAACTCTTCCTCACACATGCGTCACTTTGCATGATCGGAGGGTGTCAACAGTACTTTAAATAATACAAAATGCATTATTTAAGGCCATTCAAAATGATAATAGGTCTTATTTACTTAATGTAATTTTTTTATGTCAAATAAAAAAGTTGGAAAGAGAAAAATGCTTTCCAACAGAGAGAGGAGTTGAATTTGATACACGTAAAGATTGATTGATGATTGATTGATATTTTTTACGGAATATTGACTTGATGGCCACATTATTTACATGTATATTAGGTTGAGCAATATGTTGTTTGTCGTTGTTAAAAGACTAATCAAGAGTCATAGAGTGTTATCTTGGTGTTTAAGGTGGAGTATTCGATTAGTAATCCGAATTAGCGTCACATGAGTCTCCCGAAACCCCTTCGCTTGAAACACGTCCGAGTGGTATTGATAGGAGCACGGGGTGGACACATTTGTTTCTGAAATCATCCTGTTATTAGTGTGGATGGAACAAAACAACTGCAGGTATGATTTTAATGAGGGAACACTGGTGCAACATGGTTAAAAGCTAAAAAAAATAAAAATAAAAATAGAGAGATTTTTCTGGATAATGTGTTGGTGGTTGGTGCCCCCTGCAAACATGACACTCTTTTTCTCCACAATAGCATTGCAAACATGAAACCACATTACAGTGTGTGCTTACCGCGTTCTAACTGACACCTCAGCCATCTACATCCCAGCGCTTCAAAGGGGAATAAAATCATGAGGAAATTATAAGGCGAGGGGGTTTAGGTCCCACGACGGGAATTAAAACTTATTATCTGTGACAACCTGTCAGCCAACGAGAGCTCAAACACACCACCGAGCTCTAGGAGGCGCCGAAGGGAGACGTGAGGGGAAAATGCACTGATAGAAGAAATTAGAGAAGAGTAGGGGGCAGTGAGGGACTTCATTTGTTCGCACGAGAGAAGAACGGCGAGGACGGCTGATCGCTAAACGGGTGCAAATGCTGTAATTTGACGAACTTGATCATCGGAAAGACCGGTCGCTGTAACCGTAACATTCACTGTAACATGCAACGCAGCTTAGCAGACAGATATGGAAAAGTATGTTCAAGAATTCTTTTCAATTCATAGGATAGTCTGGATAATCCCCCATAGTCTACTGTTATTTTCCTAACTGATACAGAAGAAGAAAATAATTGAACCTACTTCGATCAACCTTCCTAAACAAATCTGCATAATCGTCACCCCTTATAACCTGCCATCGACCATTTCTGTCCAAAACACTTACAACATTTGATCGCAAAATAAATGATTCATTTCCTGTTATATTTAGCTTTAAAATGATGTATAACATGCCATAGTAGCCCATATTACTATTGACGATTGTACGTTTTAACAATCATTTCAAGTTATACCCTTGCGTACCCCTAAGGGTTTGTGCACCCCTGGTTGGGAAACACTACTTTAGACCACAAAAAATAACTGGACTCTTTGCGAAGCTGAGGACCGGGAGTTTTGGCCTGTGATGATTATAAGTGGGAACAAACTCTGCACAAAGAAAAATTCACAGCTTAGGCAAACGTCATTGGAAACAAGATTTAATCCTTAGCTCAGTTGCTCTTTTTTCGTTTTTTTTTTCACCCCTGTGAACGTTTTTTATTGTATACAAGTTGAATATTTTACGTTTACATAAGACAATCCTTTGAGTGTATTGTGTGTACACATTTAATTTGTTTAAAAATAATCCATCCATCCATCCATTTTCTACCCTTTTAATCCATTTCTGGGTCAGGGGGGTGGCAATCAGAGATGCCACCCAAGTCTCATAGCACCAGCCCCTCACTGACCCTCTGCAGGTGGTGAGTCCACAGGAGGACGGCTGCTCTCTGAGTGTGAGCATAGCCTTGATCTTTCAGTGGGGGCTTTGGGCAAAGTGGGGTTAAGTGTCTTGCCCAAGGACACAACGACAGCAGTCATCAGTGGGAGTCGATGGAGAAGGTGCAGAGGTGGGAATTGAACCCACGATCTTCTGGCCTTAAGGCCAATGCTCTACCAACTGAGCTACCCGCCTTAAAAATAATTATACATTAAAAATACAATTCTAAGTATTGTTTCTGTTTTGTGTCATAATAAGAAACTGTCATACATTGTAACATATCAGTAAAGAAAACAAAACAAAACACTTTTCTGCTTGAAAATGTGTGTTTCACAAAAAGGCTGTTTTCTACATATCTTGGTCAGGAAACAGCATTTTGCGTGAAAGTTACCCATGTTGTACTCTCAATTGCAAAAAAACTTAAAGGGGTAGAAACTTGCTTTTTTTAATGAAAGCCAAGAGACTGAGCTTTCATTTGGTACGTTTCATACTTTTGTCAACCAAGGGCTCACATTTATATGAGGTTTGAAAAAACCTAAAAAATATCCAAAGTCTCTGGCAGTATGAGGGATGCTGCCTTATATATGGCTGGCAGTGAATTTAGAAACTTTTTTTTACTAAAAAATTATCCAAGTTAATCCCAGAATTTAAAAAAGACGGACACATTTTTATTTTAATCTCTCACATTTCCAGGAGTGTCTTAGTTTTATTTGATAAATTGTGAAGCAAAAAAATCCAGTTAAATCCATTTGTAGAAAAGGATTAAGCTTGCCCCAAACCACAACAATGTTTTTATTCGGTGAGTTTGGTGGATGTAGAGATGACCTACATGCGGATTCACATTTTTACATAATTACCACAAACCAAATGAGCAGCTGCTGTATACCTCTGCAACTGACTATTTACTCAAGGATACACCTTGGTCTGCGAGGCCAGAGCCAATCTCCATTCTGCTTTTACAAACGACACACATCTACATTCCCTCCAGGCTTCCATTTTCTGTTAGCTTCAGACGTTTTTTAATGTTTTTTTTTTTTTTTAGGTATTTGTGAGTTATTACTTTTATCTTGTTCCTGGGACACAATATCAATATGTTATGGCGTGCAGAGAAGATATAGTGAACCACATTGCAATGGGGTTTAAAGATTTTTTTTTTTTTTTTACTAAAAAATAAGAAATCAATTAGAACGATGACATTGATAAAATATATATATATATATATAAATAGCAGACCTCTGTATGCGTTTGTATGTGCAGTATATTGATTTATTTTCCCTTTATTCAATATTGGTATGTTCATGTGGAGTTATTACTTGGTTGTTGAGGTATGTGCTTTTTTTTCTTTTGCACACTTTGAATAAATAATAAAAAAAAAAAACATTACGTGATTGTGGTACTACATTTACCTTAAAAAACAGAACAAACAAATTTAAATTGGTTAGACATATTAAATTTAATCTAAAATCTATCTGAATCATATTACAAAACAACAACAAAGCCTTAATTAATTTCTATTCAAAATAAGACAATAATATGGACTTGAACTAATTTATATAGATTTCTCCGCAGAATAAACACAAATCTCTCTGTACCTGCCTGCAGTAGAGTGGAAACAGCGGCCTCACGAAAAGGCTGCTCTCTGGAGTCCACCGTCACAAGCAATCAGCGCCACAGACAGAAAATTAGACCAAATTATCATGGTATCTGCTGTAATGGGTTTGGAGTGAGTTTCCCTGGCACTGGCAGGGATGATGTCATCAGCGGTGCTCACCCTGGGGACCACTCAGGAAATACACACTCCGAGCTGGTAAACCCCCTCCTCAAGACAGCAAATACCCGAGTTAAGGCCGCCACATGAGAGGCTAAATATGTAGATAGATCTCTAAGGAAACTTCTCAAAGCTGTAAGTCTTGGCGAGAGATTTTAGTAAGCAAGTTTACCAAATATTATTGGGAATTCACGTAGAGGAGAGATTTAGGAACTTACTCAATGCTGGCCCTCACATATTCATTCATTTAATAAATGTTTTCGGACACAAGAGTAAAAGGTCCATATCAGAAGACATACAAAAAAACCACATTATAAATCATTTCCTGTAGGCTCTGAAGCCAGTGAGTCCATATACTGGAGTAATTACGCATAGCTTTACACTCCCTCCACAAATAATACACTGCAAAAAGTGATGAAAAAAAGTTTAAAAAATTGCTTTAAAACAAGATTTGTCAATGGACTTTGAACTTTTGATCTTTACGCCATTCTTTTGATCATTATTTAGGATTTTATTACTCCCTCCGCAAATAATACACTGCAAAATATGATGAAAAAAAGTTAAAAGTTGCTCAAATGTTGTCACATTTTCACTGCCTTAAAACAAGATTTCCCAATTGGCACTTTCAACTTTTGATCTTTACGCCATTATTTGGACCATTATTTAGGATTGCAATAATAATGCTTTGTATGAGTCTTCCTATCTTCTTTTCTTAAGCGCTTTGAGTATCCTTGTGTGCTATACAAATAAACAATGTGCCTAAAAAATACATGCCGTCATTTAAGTGGCAATGTTTTCTTCGAGATTTTTGATTTACTATCCATGTATCTCTATGTTTACAGTGTTCCTATCTGCATAGTTCTCTTCCAGTGTTGGAGGGCAAGATGATTTCAAGATTATAGTAGAAAAAAAACACACTCGCACGCACTCACAAATATTTACGTTATGCAATGTTGTACTTTTCTATAATTGACCTGGTAAAAACTCACTCCTCAAGGCAGGGAATACCCGATGTAAGAATGTCATATTAGGAGCAAAATATGTGGATAAATCTCAAAGGTACTGTAACTTCTCAAAGCTGTAAATCTTGGCGAGAGATTTTGGTAAGCAAGTTTACTGAAGCGCGTAGAATTGGGATTGCACGGAGAGGAGGGATTTAGAGAGGGTTGCCATGTTTATTTAGAGATTTTTGGATTACTGTTCTGGATTACGGCCCAACAACATTGGAATTGTCATATTTAAAGGGAAGTTAATTCCATGTCATGTTTTATCCAAGTATCTCTATGTTAACAGTGTTCCTATCCGTGTATTCTTTTCCAGTGTTGGAGAGCAAGATGATTCCAAGTTTATTTGAGAAGACACTCAAGCTAGCATACGCACACACACACACACACTTTTTGCGAGGTGGTACTTTTTTGCAATCCACTGTTTTTTTTTTCTTTATATTGGCTATATTGTTTCTGTACTGATTTTGCGATTGGATGAAGTGGATTCAGTGTAGTTTGGTCATGAGTCCAACTAGGTCGTTTCTTAACCCATATAGGTGATGATCAAACAAAATATTGATAATAATTGTAGACTTGTATATGTTTGCGTATTTGAAATAGTTACATGTTTTTGAGGGCGAAACTTTGGCATCCATCTAACTTGGAGTCCATTGAGTGATATCACCAAGCCAAGGAGAGTCCACCCAATGAACTTTAGATCTTTAAAGCAATCCTTTTGATCCTTATTTAAGATTTAGCTTGTTGTTGTTAGTTGTTATTTCTCTAGTCCAAGGTTTCATGAAGTTTGGCCTCTTCAGTCAAGGTCTCTTTGTTCCAACACACAACAAAACATGGACCGTTTGACCCAGAGAAGGCGTCCCAAGGCCATTCTCACAGCTGCAGAGCGCCGCGAAGGACATCGTCAGATTGTCCTGTGACTCTGGTTTCAACATGCAGTTACAATAAAAGGGAAAAGTCGAAAACGTGTGTATAAGGCTCCTTTCATTCCAGAGTCAAGTCAATGCAAAAAAAAATGTTCATTATTTAAACTGAGGGGCGTGAAAAAAAGTGTGTATAGAAAAGCATTTGCGGAACTAGTGTGATTTTTGTCTACAGTGAATTTATCAGGTTTAAACTTTATTGATATAACAATGCAGAAATTTACTTTTCCCATTCTGCATAAATAGGTATAAGAAATGTGCAAACCTCTTGTAAACAATTTCATTTTATTTACAATTAAAATAAAAAAGTGACCATGGCAACTATGGAATATAAAAAAAAACGATGATAAAATTTGTTCCATGCTTTTTTATACATTTTATATAAATTGATTGGAATTACTCAATTAGTGAGCTGTCAACAAATGAGATTTCAGGATCATTTTTACAAGTGAGTCCTGGTAAGTGGAAAATCGAATATTCACTGACATTTTGTGATCCAAACAAACAAACTATTTTGTATGCCGACTCGTATGCTTCAATTTAAATACATGTGGTGCTATGTTTTTTTTATTATAAAAAACGTGTTATGAAAGCTATCAAATAAGAGACACATTCTGCTCTCTGATTGGACAATGTGCATCAAAACTTTTAATATACATTGTGGGCAACATATCTATTGCATTTTAAATGAGAAAACTTGAATTTGAAAAACATATGACATACGACCCCTTTAATCTGAGGTTGTTTGAGGTTACATGTGCTTCTATTTGATTATTTTCTTCACACTGGGCTTTGGATTCCATAAAGTGTATCTTTTGCCTCTAAAATGGCGGCATTCATTAAACCCATATGCAAATCGGAACAGTCATCCGCTGGTGGTTTGAGGATAAATATCTCAGTGCTACAAAGTTCATCTGCCAATTTGCCAACATTTACATTTGCGTATGTATGATTCAAGCTTCACTATGGAATTCAAATGACTGCAGCCAACGGAATATTTTTCTTTTAAATGTTGCGTCTTCAGACTCGCTGGTAAATGTTCTGGTGTCCGTTCAGACTACACACCAGTCCAAACATTTGCCTTTGATGATCCAATCTCGTTTGAATTCAGAAATTATTTTATTTTATTTTTCCCTAATGGCGCGATGCAGACTGAGTTCCAGCCAAAACAAGCATCTGGTCCTTTTCAGTTCTACATCATGGTTTCTTTGGAAATGTAAGGGGTGATAAACATAGCTTTACATACGCGTAGAGTAAAGAATAAGAATGAAATCATATGTTAATAAATTTAGAAATTCTCCCATTTATTTGATCTTAGTGATACATGTGTTCACGTCATGTCCTGAGACAAGGCACTTCACCCACGTTACAGAGTATGAGTCTGGTGAGTGCATCAGTTTGCCTCAGGGCAGCCATGACTATAGTAATGGTTTATTCTGGACATCTGAAATCACACATTTTTTGGCCTCTTTATGTTTTCCAGAGAGAAAAGTGAAAAAGAAAGAACCCCCCTTACTCTCTGCCCAAAGCAGCCAATAGTGAAATCAGAACATGCATTCATATTATTATGCAGTCAGTGATTTTTTTCCAGACGCATTTCTTTAAACATTGTGGGAAAATGTCCCTAAACCCTAAAAGTAGTCAAGTAATCATCTGTGTCCAATAGTCTCCAAAAATTAATACAAATAATTTTGGAGCGGACCTATAAAAACAAACCAATGGGATTCGTTTACCCCCCTTCTTCCTGTTTCTCACGAGAGCACGCACCGGAGTTATCGGATTTTCTAAAACCTAAAATGGCTGAACAGAAAATCAATTTCAAGACAATCAATTCAAGTCAATTTCACGTTTGCCACCCACTCTCCCTGTTGTGACAAAGAAAAGAAAATGCTGGATGTTTGGTTTGGTGGAGAGGCGAGAGTGGTTTCGAGTTGCACGTTTAAGACCAAGTGACACACAAAATATTATGAATTGTGAACAAACCAAGCCTTACCTCAGATTGAAAACGTATTGAAAATTATTTAGAAAATCAAAAACTTAGTAAACTAGTCTTTGGTAATCCAGTAATAAGAACTAAACTAGACAAAAAGTACTTCATCCAAGTCAATGTGCATAGACTGAGAAAAAAATAAATAAAAACAGGTATAGATTTTGTTGCATAGAAGATTGTATGGATCCGGACCATGCACACTTCAGATAAACCCCGACATACTCAAACCTGCTGCTCCATGACTTTGTGAACAAATTGCCTTGACAGAAAACTCCTCCTCTCCTCTTTCAATCACAGACAAATGGGCTGAAGAAAACCACATGCGGCGTTCGCAATGACAAAAAAAAAAAAACAATAACAGCAGCGTGTTTACATAGAACTAACCCACATATGACTTACAGAAATAGAACCGAGATCAAAGCGGAACATACGTACCACAAGTTATCCGGCAAACGCCCGCATGTGAGCCAGAACTATTTCCAGTATTTTACATTTGCGATAAAAAGAACAGAGCGAGTGGCCACATGGGGAAAGCCGAGCACAAAGCAGCATAAGACTATAGCAATTAAGGCCTCACATCCAGATAAAGTAGGCTAACATGAGACATATGCTTACAGGAGGGTATTAGAGACGGCTTATTTTGACATAAATAAGCCTTGTTTAGTTAATAATGTTATTTTCACATACGATGGATGAGGGATTTATTGGATTCTTCCCTTCCAACCTCATTCATAATAAAGGATTTTTAAGTTAAGTCGGAGTGCCTCGGACCTTTTCCTCTTTTCTTCCTCATTTATAATTTGTCTTATCTCTGGGGGGCATTTTGGAAGCTGGTTTTATTAATTGTGCTATATAATTAAAGTGGATTTGATTATTCTATAGGTCATCAGGAAGTCCAGCTCAGTCCTGGGCTGTTCCCTGGACACAGTGCTGAAGGTGGGGGACAGGAGGGTCCTGAGCAAACTAACATCTATGCTGGACCATGACTGTCACCCCCTGCAGGACACTCTCTCTGCTCTGGAGAGCAGCTTCAGTGACAGACTAATTCACCCTCGCTGTGTGAAGGAGAGGTTCTGTAGGTCTTTCCTTCCTGCTGCTGTCAGACTGTACAATAAGAATTGCTGAGCCTGTAAATTTCATTCATCTGTAAATAAGTAAATTCTTAAATCATGTGCAACGTGCAATACTGTAACTTCAGAATGTCACAGAACAATGTCACTTTACCTCATGTCACTTTACTTACGTATCTACTTATTCTCCTGCACTATGTGTACAGTACATAACTCTGCACAACTACATGTATATATTTTTTGACTGGTATTGAAGCATTTCCAGCATCTACAGCCAGTTATGCTAGTTAAGAAACATAGCTACTACATATTTTGTATATATATATATATTGTGTGATCCCTGTGCTCTTACTACTGTCCTGTATGTGCGCTGCAACAACTAAATTTCCCCTCTGTGGGATGAATAAAGGAACTCTTATCTTATCTTATATTTATATTTGAAGTTATGGATGTAATTCTGTACAAATATATGAACAAAGTTAGTTTAGGGGCGACATTAGCTCAGTTGGTAGAGCATTGATCTTTAGGCCTGAAGGTTGTGGGTTCTATTCCCACCTCAACACCTTCTCCACCAACTCCCACTGATGACTGCTGTTGTTGTGTCCTTGGGCAAGACACTTAACCCCACTCTGCCCAAAAAGTGACTATGGTGCAGCTCTGACTGCTACCCCCCCCCGACCCAGAAATGGATTAAGGGGAGGAAAATGGATGGATGGAAGTTAGTTAGTTGGAAATCTTTCAGAGCCTGCCCATATGATGTATAGCAGACTTTTCAGTTTAAGTATTGTTTGATATGGCCATATAACATTCTTTTTTAAACAATATGATTTATATATATATATATATATATATATATATATATATATATATATAAATTTAACAATACAAATAAATAATGTTCACCCGTTATCTAGCGCTCAGCCCCATTTAAACTCAAATACACTCCTGTTGAGGTATGTAGATCTAATGTATTTAAGAGTAATCAAAACAAAATCTCTCTCTTTCTCAAATTGTGATGCAAAATTCTAATTTCTAAAAATCTATAAAGGATTTTTTGTCTTTAAATAATAAAAAGTCACATTTGGACTGAACCAAAACCGTACATGAGGTAATTGCTGAGTACTGCAGACCGATAATTCATATGTATATATGTCATTAAACTATAACCAATCGTTTGAGTTAAAGTACATTCATATTGATCTGTAATAATCATTGCGGCTCATGTTGATAGTAAGAATTGAAAATCATGTCATGGTCCACACATACAAATGAGCCACATTTGTTCCTATTTAAATAAAACTGAAGCCTGAAGATTTAGTAAAAACAATAGAAACATTGAATTCATTGGAGAAACAGAACACTGACTGAGAATCTGCAGTGAGAATCTCAGCAGAAATGTTCTCAGGGCTGGTGTAGGTCAGGACAAGTGCAAATGCTGGCGTGGACAGTCTTTCCCATCGGGCAAATCCGGACCCTGCACGATCCCCATTTTATTTCTGAAACCATTTGGGAACATTAGTGTCAGCGTACAGTGGAGTCAATGACACTGCTCTTCATTTCACAACTCTAAGTGTCAGGAGCAATGGAGGAACATATATATCTGTAATATCTCTCACCCCGTCTAGCTTTGAAAAACGAGAATTTCTACTGTCCGTCTACTATGATGTCATATTTTACATATAGTGGAAGTATGAGGGGAATTTTAGTATATTTAGGATCCGTAATTGAGATTTTAATAATGAAGTCAAAATCATTTGTGAATGAAACTGCAAAAAAATATCAAACCTGAGGCGATAGTTGCTTGAATCAAGGGGTCTTAATCCTAATTTGAGTACATTCTGACGGTCTTAAAACGACATTTGTCATTTAGTCTTATTTCAAAAACTGAGATAATAATTTTATCACAGTTAAAATAAAAAATATTTTGTAAAATATTTTGTAAAATATGTTAGGCAAGGCAAGGCAAGGCAAGGCAAGTTTATTTATATAGCACAATTCATACACAAGGCAATTCAAAGTGCTGAACAAAACAAGAAAGCATTAAAATCATAAATTATCACAGAACATTAAAAAGAAAGATAAAAATATAAAATCCCTCAGTTGTATGCACAGTTAAACAGAACCGTCTTTAACCTGGTTTTAAACATTGTCAGAGAGGAGGCCTGTCTCACATCTTCAGGAAGACTGTTCCAGATTTTAGCAGCATTAATCTGAAAAGCAGCCTCCCCATGTTTAGTTCTGACTCTGGGCACTAACAGGAGTCCAGTCCCTGTGCTCCTCAGAGTCCGGGCTGGTTCATATGGGACTAACATGTCACTAATATATTTTGGTGCGAGGCTATGGAGAGACTTGTACACAAGCAGAGCTGTTTTAAAGTCTATTCTCTGAGCCACAGGAAGCCAGTGCAGAGACCTGAGGACTGGACTAATGTGGTCGTACTTCCTGGTTCTTGTCAGGACTCGAGCTGCTGCATTTTGAATGTACTGCAGCTGTTTTACAGCCTGTTTGGACAGACCTGTGAGCAGGCCATTGCAATAGTCTAACCTACTGGAGACAAATGCATGGATAAGAATCTCCAAGTCTGCTTTAGACACTATGTTTTTGATCCTGGCAATGTTTTTTAGATGGTAAAAAGCTGCTGATGTTACTGATTTGATGTGGCTATTAAAATTTAAGTCTGAGTCCAGTATTACCCCTAGATTTCTGACCTTGTTTGAAGGTTTTAGGGAGAGAGACTGTAGGTGACAGATGACGCTCTCTCTTTGTTTCTGGGGACCAAAGACAATCATTTCAGTTTTGTCTGCGTTTAGCTGAAGGAAGTTGTTTTGCATCCACTCACTGATCTGTTGGATACAGTGAAGGAGTGAGTCCACTGGTCCATGTTCTCCTGCAGTCAGTGAGACATAGATCTGAGTGTCGTCTGCATAGTTATGATAGGAAACTTTGTTTCTGCGTATTAACTGACCTAACGGCAGCATGTAGAGATTGAACAGAAGAGGTCCCAGGATCGACCCCTGTGGGACTCCACAGGTCAGGGCCATATGATCTGAGACACAGTTTCCAATCTCCACAAAGTACTTCCTGTCTTCAAGGTAAGACCTAAACCAACTTAGGGCGGTGCCAGTGACGCCAACCCAGTCCTCTAGTCTCTGTAAGAGGATCTCATGGTCGACGGTGTCAAAGGCAGCACTTAGATCTAACAAGATTAAGATTGAGACTTTGCCTGCGTCAGTGTTCAGCCGGATATCGTTTGTAACCTTAACGAGAGCAGTCTCAGTGCTGTGGTGGGGTCTAAAGCCGGACTGAAACATATCAAATGAGTTGTTGATTATAAGAAATCTAGTAAGCTGTAGGTAGACAACTTTCTCAAGGACTTTCCCCATAAATGGCAGATTTGAGATGGGACGATAGTTGTTAAGTACAGTGGCATCCAGACTGCTCTTTTTTAGCAGGGGCCTGATGACTGCAGTTTTCAGGGCCTTTGGGAATATTCCAGAATGAAGGGACATGTTTACTATCTGTGTGAGTGAAGGTAACAGACTGCTCAGAACAGACTTCAGAAATCTAGTGGGTAGTACATCCAGGCTGCATGTGGAGGAGCTCAAACTGGAGATTATCTCTTGGACAGTTTTATCATTTACAGGTGCAAAGTGAGTTAGCTCAGAGAGCCTTTCTGGCTGTTGGATGGTTATCTGTGGATTGGAGACAATGGCGCTTTTGATGCCTTGAACCTTGTCATTGAAAAAATTAGCAAACTCATTGCATTTACGTTTGGAAGTAAGCTCTAATGGCATTTGAACAGGGGGGTTTGTTAATCTATTAACTGTTGAGAACAGAACACGCAGATTGTTGCTGCAGCCTTCAATCATTTCAGAAAAATACCTTTCTCTCGTACTACGTAGCACCCGGTTAAACTCGCACAACTTATCTTTGAAGATCTCGTAATCTACCTGGAGGTTGGACTTGCGCCACTTCCGCTCGGCCCTCCGGCACTTTCTCTTTTGTGCCCTGACCGAGTCTGCTTTAGCCCACGGCGCCTTCTGCTTATTTTTCACTATTTTAACCTTCACAGGGGCAACGGTATCCAGAACATTCAAAACACTAGAGGTGACAGAGTTAAACAGTTCATCTACAGTAGAATACGATGCATTCTCAAAGTTTATCATTTCCATAAATAGTTCACTCGTATTTTCATTTATGCGCCTTCTTCGAACAGTTGCAGAGTCCACTGGTGGTTTGTTAGTGAAACACATGTCAAAAAAAAAAATCAAGGAGTGAGCACCAGAGTGAGCACCAGAGCTGGAGTCAGCGGGAACTGCAGAGTGAAGTTTTGTAAAACTGCTCTGGGTCAGTCTGCGTTCTCAGTAAAAGGGACACAGTTATGGAACTCTTTGCCACTGGAGCTAAAGTCCCAAATGGACCTGAGACTTTTCTCACAAAAGCTGAAGCTGTGGCTAAAGAACAAACAAAAGTGTGAGCACTGAACAGTTTGGCTGGACTTGGGATGGGAAGTGGTCAGATATGTCTTCTCCTCTTTCTTTTTATTGTTGTATTGTTTGATGCCTATTACTGATTTTTCATCTTTCTGTTCTGTTTTAAACCCCTTTGAAAAGCCTAACCAGGGACGGGGGCTGCAAATTAGCCTATGGCTAGACGCCTTATGTACATAACATCGGCCACTGAGCTGGCAATGTTTTCTTGTACTGTCCCTGTCAAATAAACAAATAAATAAAATAAAAATAATACTTTTAAAAAACATTTTCCCAATATAAATTTAAAAAAATGCTTTGCCATCCATCCATCCATTCATTTTTTCCCACTATTTTCATTGCCAGGTAGTAGGGGCAGCAGTTTAAGCAGAGAATCTTAGACGTCCCTATCCACACGCACTTCTTCCAGCCCATCCGAGGGAACCTGAGACATTCGCAGGCCAGCTGAGAGACATAGTCCCTCCAACGTATTCCTGGGTCTTCCCCTGGGCCTCTTCTCTCTTTCCTCTGAGCTACTGGACAATGTGGCTGTCCCACCTCTCCACCTCGTCCAGGATGCAGCTATTACCGACGCCCAAGCCACCTCAACTGGCACCTCTCTATGTGGAGAAGCAGTGGCTCTACTCCGAGCTCCTCCTCTCACAATATCTCCTAATGTGGCCCCTGGGAAAAATGTATCTTAATTCAAGCACATTTTGACAGCTGTAAAACAAGATTTGCCAATGGGACAAAGACAAATTGTCTTGTTTTAAAAATATACAAGAAATGTCTCCCTTGGAATGAGAAAAAATTATGACAGTTTTTTAAGTAAGACTAAATGGCTTTGTTTCATTTAGTCTTTGAGCACAGTCAGAATGTACTCAATTCAAGATGAAAAAAACACTAAATTTGAGCAATAATTACCACATAATTTATCTTTTTTTTTGCAGTATACTGTACAGTACATTACCCATAGGAGTCATTATTTCTATATAAAAAGTGTACAGATTTAAAAAGTATTCTAACTACAAAAAAAAAGTGCTGTATTGGAATCGTGAATATGTCCCTGGCACTGCAGCGGCTCAGCGTGTAGAACCCACAAAGGTCAAGTGTATGGGTTCTGCCACTTGTTCATGAATAACCCCAGTGGAAGCGTGAACAGGTGGTCCACAGTTTGGAGAATGCATCAAAATAAAATCTAAAAGCTATTTCTCGGTGGCGGCGTGGCCAGTGTGCAGCCCTGCTCTCCGGGGCGTCCCTTACTCTCATTACGCCGCTGCATACCTCCCCGATTCTCTACACAAACTCAATATCTCTTGTCACAGCTGGAGAGCTCTGGCACGCACAGGCCACAGCTAATGGGCTGAATTATACACAAATACAACCACCGCTGCATGCTGGCAACGTATGTGCGGCACAAAAAAAAAACACATTTGGGTGTTTTTTTAAAAATGCTCTGGCTGCTATTACTGTTTTATTTTTTGCATTGCTGGGTTTGCAATTTGGTGGATTGAGACATGACTTGGTTTGCGAAAGAGGGTAATCATTAAAAAACATTTCCACTCGAACGAAACGATTCTGAGATTACAAGGAGTTTTCTAAAACCTAGAAAACTATCACCTTAACTGTTTTATAGACTTTTGTTAGACTGCATTTAAAGCTGGAGTAGCTAACTTTATTTGTTAATGAATAATATAATGTTGTTTGTCCCAACTCAAATAGTGAAATCGCATGTTGCCGTAATTTTTTTTGTTATTATTTTTTTAGAAATAAAAGAGAATAATAAAGTTACCAGTGGGGATTCAAACCATCACTGATAATGATCATACTCAAACAATGTAATGTAATAATAAAACAATGGCCAGTAACAACATAACAAATACATTACACTTACACAGATGCAAAACCAACAACACAAATAAATACATACAAATTAAAAAATAAATAAACATAATATGCCAAATTAGAATCCCATGTCAATTCCAATCTAAATTATTAAAGCAAAGTATCATCACATGGCAGCGCAACATTTCCCTTTTCCAGTATAGTTTTTGCTAAGGTATTGTCCCATAATTTAAGAGTATATAAATACCTTTAGCCCGATCTATCTTTAGACAGGTCGGATAATGGAATATTTTGGACTCTTGTTGCTGCGGCTAAAGTTGTGGACAAAGATGAATTTCATAGGCACTATATATTCATCGGAGACAGCAGTTTTGTCTTTTTTTTTTCTTTTTGCAGACTAAGATGTATCCAGTTTGGGTAGAAGCCAGCAGGAAGCCGACGGGTAGAAGTCGATTCTCGGAAGCCAGGCCCATGAGAACTCTCGCTGCAGGTGCGACGGACTGACTGACTGATCAGCCACTGGATCCACACTAATTAATGACAGAAACATCCAATTTGTGGGAAACTTCAGAATGGATTAATTACAGTGTAAATGCTGACCGCAACATAATCAGCCCGGGAAGTGGATTAGAAAGTGGTTGTCAATGTCCCGCCATAAACAATGGTGTTGTGGGTTTTTTAAATGTGTTTTTACTATCACCGTATTGTTGAGATTCTGGTTTTGGAAGTGTGACTTTTCAGACTGTGTGCATTCATTTCTTTATTTGCTGCTCAAAACTCTTCTCTCTCAAACTCCTTAGGTAAAACTATGCGGTACCTTTCCGTAAACAACATATTTTCATGTACCCAGCAAAATCAGTAAGTGAGCAAATCAGACATACCACAAAATAAGTGTTTTTAACCTAAATTTGAACATTTTCCGAGAGATCCGTTATTTGACCCACAGTGATGACATTTCAGTGTTGCATCCCAAGTTATAGAACAGTAGGAATGAGAAGCACACAGCACAAGATGAGTGAAAAAAAAAATAATGTCAATGAAATAGAAAAAATAACTTGTGATGGAAACTCAATTGTCCCGTACAGTCTTCAACCAAGGGTCAAAAAAACAAGACACAGCTAAAAAATAGATTCAAAATATAAAAGTTGCAGCCAGTGTGAAACAGCATGACTCGGCAGCAGCAGCAGCAGCTGGGATCCTCGCACACTTTTCGCCGGCGAACATTGGCTGTCGTTCCGAACCCTGTGTAATCTATCACCAAGACGCCATGTCAAGCCTTTGTGGAGATATGCCTTTCTCTGATCCCACTTTTTTTGTGACAGCTGGCAACTATTTCGCAGATAAAGACCGAAAACCAAAACACTTCACGGCAAAACAAAAATAAGAACGTGGCTTGTTTTGGAGACTGACACCTGCGCCGAGGATGGACCGTTGGGCTGGGTTGGGATTGGCCCCCTACGCACACGCATCTTTATATCAACAGCTTGTGACCTTTTCCGAATGCCAGGCACCGACGCTGCTGTTTAAATCACGGCGACAAGCGAAATAGTCTCGCGTATACAAACAAATCGTGATAAAGGCCTGGGAAGAGTGAGGTTTTTTCTTTTTTGTTACTCTACCGCAATTGTAACCTTGGTGGCTTCAAGGAGATGGATTTGACAACGGGTGGGGGAAAAAAAATAAACAGTGATAAACCATGTAAGACTTTAACTGTGGATGGGTTTAGAGTCGGATCATCGGAAAGGACAACAGCGCTCTGATTGATTTAGGTGTGGCGTCCCTGTGCCGTTATCATGTGCAGTTTATTTCCTTTGCGCTTTTGTTTGTTGTTTTTCATTAGTAGGATCGGGCTATCTATTATTAGCTTGATATGTGACATTTTGTTCAAGGACTAGTGTGAAACCAGAGCATTGTATCACCTCGTCATGTTAGATTAAGATTAAAGGACCTTTTATTTGTCCTACAGCGGGAAAATTTCAGTGTTGCATCACAAGTTACAGAACAGTAGGAATGAGTCGTATGCCACTGAAACCCAAAAGCTGTTCTTACTTGCTTTAAATAGTGACAAATCAGCAAATAAAATGCATTATACACAAACATGCATGAAACAATTAGACCTTGAATTTATAAAAAAGTGAAATAGATTTGAAACGGTATGTTCCAGTTGTAGACTGTAAATCAGGGGTCTCCAACCTGTGGCTCGGTAGCTTGCATGCCACCACATCGTCCTCCTTGACTTTACAGTCTATGGTTGTGGCAACCAATCAGAAAGTGGTCATGGGGACAGAGGGAGAAGACTGAAGATACTCGTAAACAGCCAAACCAGGACTAAACCAGGATTAAACCAGGACTGACAATGAGGGACACTTTTATTGTGAACACATACCTCCAGCCTGAGTTCTCATTCTCCTGTGATGTAAACAAGTGCTGCTAACATGTTCGCAGATGCGGAAGTACTGTTTGATAATAAAATAAACTTATGGTGCACCTCCGTGAACACATGCTGCTGTTATATTGTATGAAGTCTCTGGAAGGTTTCATACACAGAGACGCTGTAGCTGCATTCTTGGTGAAGAACTTTACACAAAAAGCCGCTAGCCTCTTGGTATCAAAGCCCGCCCGCCACTTCTACCTTGCGTTTTTTCCCACCGCAGGCCAGGAGTTCAGGCCTTCTAAACTCAAGCGTGAATTTAGAGAATGTGAGTCCCCATAAGGGGAAGAAGATGGATGGATGATGGAGGGATACTTTCTTACTTACATACAATGAACATTTAACAGTACAGATTATTGATTAGTGACCAGTGGCATGAGATTATAAATTGACAATTATTAACAGCCAGGATCTTATGAAGAGTTATGAAGTGGGGACATGTTTATAATACATCTCCGAAATTCCCTTCACTCTGTCTGAAACAACTAAAAACACAGAGAAATATTCTGACACCAGGGCTCACCTTCATGTCTGCTCTCTCCCCATCCTCTCTCTCTCCTCCAGTCCCCCTCTCGCCCCATCTTCTTTCTATCCTCTTCCCCTCTCTCCCCATCCTCTCTCTGGTTGCTCATTGACATGCTTGGAAGCCGGTCCTGGGGTCTGGGGAGATGCCCTTGGATCGACAAAGCACCGCGTAACACAGCAGCAGAGGAACAGGGGGAGTATGAAGAGAGAGAGAGAGATGCCAGCGGTCGTCCCATGTGCGCGTCTGTCGGACCGCAATCGGCGCGACTCCTTTCTCTTCTACAGAGGCGCACAGGCACGAGCTGTCAGCGCCGTGCGGCTTCCTCACTCATTCTTCACGCTGGATGTTTGCACAGAGTTGCGTGGAGCGCGGAGCAGGCTCCAGAGGGGGCTCTCACTGCGAGGGTCCTTTGAATTCAAGCCGTTTTTTTGTAAAGAGTCATTCTGTCCACTTGCAGTCCCTCTCGAACACTGCAAAAAGTGATTCAAATAAGTCAAAAATTGCACAAAATTGGCTAAATGTATTGTAATTTTTTCCCCCGTCTGATAACCACAAAAAAAGATTTACAGAAGGGATAAGCAGAATTATGTTGTTTTAAAAAGATAGAGGAAATATCTCTCTTCAAATGAAAGAACACAGGCTTTGACCCATTGGCAAATCTTGTTTTTAACACAGTCACGGCTAAAAACCTCTCGATTCAAGCATTTATTACCTGCATATTTGATCACTTTTTACATTGAAAGTATCACTACACCTTAAACTTTGCCATGTTCACAACCACAAACATAAAGATTTTATGCTGATTTTTTACTGAATGTTCACACACAAGTAACAGGCAACTATGAAGTGAAAGTAAAAGGATACACGATTCTGGGGCGACAGTGGCTCAGTTGGTAGAGCATTGGCCTTTGAGCTGAAGGTCGTGGGTTCAATCCCCCCACAAGACCTTCTCCAAGACTCTCCTTCCACTGATTTCTGCTGTTATTGTGTCCTAGGGCAAGACACTCTACCCTGCTTTGCCTGAAGCCCTCACTGAAAGATCAAGGTTATGCTCTCACAGTCGTCCTCCTGTATGCATGCCACCACATTGTCCGCCCGCTCCCATCTCTGTGTGGAGTGAGTGGACCAATGCCCAAAAATAATAACAATTGTAAACCGCTTTGTGACTCTGGTCTGTGAAAGGCGGTATATAAATAAAGATTACTTACTTACTTACTTACTGTGGACTCACCACCTGCAGCAGGATCAGTGAGGGGCTGGGGCTGTGTGAATTGGGTGCAGCTCTGACTGATTAAGAGGAAGAACATGGATGGATTCTGTTAATATCTTTAAAATAGAACAGTGGAAAGTGTTTTCAGAGTGCATTGAATTGCCTTCAAAACATTCCAAATACCTGATTCTATTTTTTCTTTTTAAATAACAGAATCATGTATAATTTTACTTCATTAACGGCCAAATCTCTTTCTGGTTGCCCCACATTCTTTTTTCATCATTTTGACCAATCCGTGATATTGGATCATTTCAAGCCACACTAAACAACATCTCAAACCACACAAACCGGCCACAGCATACTGGTCAAAAAACAAAATTATAATCAATTTTGAAAACTTATCAATCTTCTGTTAATCATTTCCAAAAGTTAACTTCATTCAGCAGAGATGCATTGAATTTAAAGCAGTTGTAAATGTTGGCAGTCCGTGACACTCGCAGTATTGCACAGCAGTCCGCGGTGTCACATTAGCATAAGCAGCACACTGTGTGAAGGAAGTTCATTCTGTTATGGCCGCGCTCCAGTCTGAGGTCGCTGGTGTTTCTCTGGTTCAAACTTGTCGCCAATTTGTCAACTAATAATCCAGCTCAGACTTGGCCCAAGTTTATCCCACGAGAGGAAACTACTACAGCAACAACTTTGGACGCAACTTTCATTTAAGCGTTTCTGGTCACGTCATTTTGCAAAACCTCTCAGACTCAGTTTCTGGACTTTCTATTGGTTTGTGGCATAACCTGGACATATGCAGCCAGAATAGTCAAAAAGCTCAAAATTCAAACAACAATTTTTTCACATTATTTGGATCCGTCATAGTGTACTATATAGGCAGTTATAAAAAAAAATATCTAAAAGTTCTATCAAGGATTTTTGGGGAAAACAAAGTCATAGCATTTCAGAATCAGAATTATCTTTATTGCCATTGTAAGTAACAGGAGGTCACAAACTAGGAATTCGCTTTGGTTCAATGAGCAGAAAATGTATTGAAGTAAACATAGATTCAAGGCAAGCATAAAAACATCTTAAATATAGAAAATGTAAAGAAATATATCTAAAAAATATGAAATTATTACTATAAGTGCACACTACAAACATATCATAAAAGAACAATATTTTCTGTTTTACATTTGTTTTTCTGTCAACATTTTCATTAGACCAGTTGTCTCCAACCTTTTCACCCAGAGAGCTACTCCTTTGAGCGGCCTTGGGAAAGATTTGATGACATATTTGTTACTAGTGTACAAGGTAAGTGCATTTACAGTAATAAATAAGGACAATGAAGAATACAATCTGAAATATAAAGTATACAATTTGATTACTTCATTTATAAATCTTTAGCGAGCTACCTGGAAGGGAGTGGCGAGCTACTGGTGGCTCCAGAGCTAAAGGGTTGGAGACCCTTGCGATAGACGTAAACAAATTACAAAATGGTGTAGTGCATAGATAGATAGATAGATAGACAGATAGATAGATGGATAGCATAAACATATACATCCATAAACATATAAATACAAATTTATGAAAAATAAGTAATAAAGTAATGAAGTAATAAAGTGCACATGTTTATCTAAGACAGATCTGTTATGATCTTATGGCCGGAACAAGGAACAAAGAATCTCTTATATATAGTAAATTAGTAATAATAAACATAATTAGTAAACTTATAATTCAGAATATGAATGTATTTTGCGGCTGCAGTGCTAAACATGCTAACAGTGCTATAGAAATGAACTGGAAAGTGCCTGTGTCTGTTATTAATTTGTCGAGCTGTCAGAGAAACTCACTTGATATCTGTATTTATTTGGCTGCCCTCTCAGGCTCCATTAGCGCCTAGGTTATTGCTTTTCCATTGTATTTATTCCCCTCTGCCTTTCATTTCCGCAGTCTTCTGTGAGCGATAGAACCCAGGAAACTCTCCAGTGCAGTACTGTCTCCGTACGCGGCGCAACTTTGACTGATTGATCTGAGTTAAATAAATAACTTGAGCGTTATTGCTTCACAACCGAGAATCGCTCAAAACATGTCCACCTATATGTCCACACATGGCACTGCAAAACATTTTTAAATATGAGGTTATGAATTCTAAAAAACACATGTTTTTTTTCTTAATTTGAGTACATTCTGACAATGCCAATGGAACAAAACCATTCAGTCCTATTTCAAGAACTGTTACATGTTTTTCTCATTCCAAGGGAAACATTTCTTTTATATTTTTTAAAAGAAAATAATTTTGCTTTTCCCATTGGCACATCTTGTTATACTGCCATCAACATGTGCTTAAAAGTATAAAACATTTTGACCCTAACCTTTGTTGACAATAGACAAACAACATATATGCATAAAATCGTTGGAAGCCCAGTACAATGAACTCACTGTTTTTTTTTTTTGTCTTTGCAGCCAATAATTTTACTAAAGCCACTCATTATAGGTCACGACAAAAACAATTAATCTTTAATATAATTTGCCAATAAAAATCCTCTAAATCTTTCCAACGCCTCACCTCGACAGAATCATGTGCTTTTATACAGATCATAATACAACTTTCTGTTAAAATATGGCGTCACATTGGTTCAAACTCCTGTCAAAGTGGAAAAGAAATAGCTTTTGAGTGCAGCAATTAATAACAATGATTCAGTTCACACGCTCTGTCGTTGGACTTGGGCCAATACTCGGGAGAAGAGTGGAATTTGTGATAAAGAGACTAAATCGCTTAAGTTTCAAGGAGATAATCCTTTAGCCTGTTCATATAAAACTAAGGTTTATATTTCAAAAGGTTGGCTGGATGTGAAATTGGCCTTTTTTGTATTCAGAAACCTTTCATAATTTGTGTTCTAAATTAACACAAACTTATTCAAACACATTTATGATTTTATCTGTCGTTTTGTAGTGGCAGCAGGGCCAGCAGATAGATGTGCAGCACCATCCTGAATCCAAAGAGACTTATCTGTGTCAGAGGATCAGTGTGTGCCAGGTCAAACAGATTGTTTCAAATATCAGACCTGGGATCAGTTAAGAAAGAGTAAAGGACAGCCTCGAGATACACGCACAAAATGGTGACTTCATTTATTCAATATCAGAGTTAGATTGGTGTTTGTTGGCTGCTGTCTTTAAGATGTCCGGTGGATTTCTCCTCTGGGCAGACAGCTCATAAAAAAACGTGTACCAGCTCGGGTAGGGTAGACGGTTTGCTACCTTGCATGCATATTGTGAAGCATGGGGGTGGAAACATCGTGTTTTGGGGCGTTTTTTTCTGTAAAGGTACCAGGACGATTGATTCTTGTAAAGGAAAGAATGAATGGGGCTTTTTATCGTGATAATTTGACAAAGAAGCATTTAAAGGACCTGGATTGAGATCTCAACCCCATGAAAAATCTTTGGTCCGCGTTGAATACTTACTGTTAACTGTTTACACTGTTTTCGTTATACATATTCCACAACATTACATTATAATCTACATTTACTTTTAAAAAATGTACTTTTTCACATCAATCAGCTTAAAAACTGCAAGAACAGAGCATTTTACCCCAAAACTTTCTTGGCATATCTTCTTAAACCCGCATCACTTTGCATCGCGGCGCGGCTCGTATGAGGGAGTTCTGTCATTCTCAGCCGTTTGAACTGACTTTGATCGACTGGTTTAGCTCTTGGCGCTAATCCAAATCCATAGAATTCACACATACTGTAAACCGCTGTAAATAAACACCCAAATCTCCCATGCAACTTGTATTTCTCCCAACACTCCTATAAGATTATGCCAGAGTTTATCCCTGGTTTGGACTGGGTTTCTTAAGCATCGGATTGGGATGGTTGATGCACTGTAAAAAGTTATAAAATAAACAAATGAGGAGAAGTTCATGCTCAACCAGGTAATCATGTTTTAATGTGATCACAAAAAAAAAGGAATGTCTTCATTAAATGTTGCTGTTGGCTTAAAATGACCAGAAATGTCAGTAAATGTGCATAAATGTCCCGGATAATCACTGGCCTTAGACCCTCCTGCATTGACAAGGAGCAATATGAAGTAATTTAAAGTAATACACTGCAAAAAGTGAGGAAAAATAAGTGAAATGTATCTCAATTTGAGCATCTTTTGACTGCCATAGAACAAGATTTTCCAATGGGACAACCACAATTATATTGTGTTGAAAAGATACAAGAAATAAAAAATTTAAAAAAACGAACCAGGAAGTACGACCACATTAGTCCAGTGCTCAGGTCTCTGCACTGGCTTCCTGTGGCTCAGAGAATAGACTTTAAAACAGCTCTGCTTGTGTACAAGTCTCTCCATGGCCTCGCACCAAAATATATTAGTGACATGTTAGTCCCATATGAACCAGCCCGGACTCTGAGGAGCACAGGGACTGGACTCCTGTTAGTGCCCAGAGTCAGAACTAAACATGGGGAGGCTGCTTTTCAGATTCATGCTGCTAAAATCTGGAACAGTCTTCCTGAAGATGTGAGACAGGCCTCCTCTCTGACAATGTTTAAAACCAGGTTATAGACAGTTCTGTTTAGCTGTGCATACAACTGAGGGATTTTATATTTGTATCTTTCTTTCTAATGTTCTGTGATTATTTATGTTATGTTATGTTATAATATTTATTATTTTAATGCTTTCTTGTTTTGTTCAGCACTTTAAGTTGCCTTGTGTATGAATTGTGCTATATAAATAAACTTGCCTTGCCTTGTTTCAGGCATTTATTACCTTAAATGTTGTAATTTTTTTGCTGCGTAAATGTTGAATGAATGGGGAGAAAAGTGTTTTAAAATGACACCACAACAGTCTCATGAATAGACAATCCTTTTGACCTGCTTTCAGACCACTTCCACAGCTATAGAAAAAAAGAGAAAAAGTCAAGGAGCACTGATTACCGGGATCTTCAGAAACTCATCGCAGCCGTGAGTAAATATGCGTCGGTTTCCTCTCCGCCGCTGTGCTTCCTGTGCGCTCTGTAATTTTAACGTCGATAATGATGTCTTTATTCATGTGTGTGCAGACAGGAGCTGCTGAGGCGCGCTAAATCACAAATAAACATGTCGCCGAGCACCGGGGAGATCCCAATCGCACCAAAAACAAGGCCCACGTCGCTTCTCTTCTCCGACATTTACTATATTTTTTGGGTCTTTGTTCATTTCGCTACATGGTGTTTGTGTTTGCATTATTAACTCGCGCGACTTCATCAATATTTAACAGCCTTCACGCCGCTTTGCACAAACTCGCGCTATTGTCGGGAAAATTGGGTTGATGAGTGATGCAACGGAAGTTCATTTCGGTGGCAACGCAAGGCAGTCGTTTGAGTGAGATAATGGGAGATTGTGTTGGAATGATAAGTCAGTTGAGAGATTTAGATTGAAAATAGAGATTTGTTTTGATTTTACATTTATGCAGGGGTATTTACTGTATCATTCAACAAAAATGCTCTTTTCAGTCAAGCAGATGACAAATCCTTAGGTCTCATTTTGAAGACCTTATTTCCATTGTCTTTTGATATAATAATGAATTAAGGAAGAAAGACTCCTTACTTCCAATACTTATAAAGTTCTGTGGACTGATTTATTTTCATATAAATGATGTAGTTTAAATTTTTTTTGAGGATTTTTTTTTTTTTTTTAAGAATGTTGAATTGTGAGGTGAAATGTATGGTCCTTTCTTTTTTATTTGCATCTGAAAACGCTAAAAATGTGACAGAAGCAACCAAAAAGTATTCATGTGAAAACTAGTGATGGAGTTTTTTAGATTTTATTTTATTGCAAAGTTCAATGTTTTGGCGGTTTTCACATATAAGTACCCTAGCTTTAACACATAATGGTTCATGTTTGCGCTGTTTAGACTTGGTAAATGCACCTCATATTCATCCACTATCATTTATTAGTTTTTCGACTGGCCTGAGAACACATAAAGACAACACTTATTTTGTCTTTTTTGCAGTTTCAGCTTGTTCCTTTTAAGCAGCTGTCTGAGTTCTGAGATTCGGTCCAGGGCTTTTCAAATTTCCAAGACTGTTCCGTCAAATGGCGTCGCAATTAAGTTTGCTCCTTTAGTCGTATTTACATAAAGGCAATTATAAGTGCAGCTCAAACTAAAACATCTCCGTGAGACTATATAGAACGCCGCTGTACTTTATCGACTATGGTTCGGCTTGCATGACGTTTAAATGAGTCTGCCCTTGAAGGATATAAGGGGATAAGAAGCCGAGAGCCGTGGAGCGACGGAGAAAGAAAAGTTGCAAAGAAATACATGTACTTATTTAGACTGCCTGGAAACTCAAGCATCAAGCTGTTACTTCTGTGGCGTGTTGTGAAGTAGGATGTGGTCTCAAAATATCCAGGAACCACAGGAGAAAGCATCCCGTAATTAATGCTATCACACATTTTGTCTTTCTCAACACCACATGCTGTGTTTTCGAGAAACGATTGTCTGTCTTAAAGTCTTGCAAAGGAGATGATACTACAAAGAAAGACTTATATAATATCTGTTCTATTGATCTTTTTTAAGTAAGTCTAAACCCTAAACTGGACAGAATATACAATTTATAAGCAAATGATTATGTTATTATTATTTTTATTCAATGTAACTATTTAACGTCTAATTGATGTATGGGATGGGGCTGGTAGGGGAAACACCCAGAGGAAATCTATGCAGACAACTGGAGAACATGCAAATTCATCACAGAAATGACTGGAGTTGTCACCAAGCTGCCCCGCCCACCGTGCCGCCCCCATATGTAATTTAGATATTCTTTTTTTCTGTGTGTGTCAAGTAAGAAGAGTTACATTTCCACAGAAAGCAGTGTCATTAAAGATTAAAAGTAAAATTCTTCATCAGCAAACTGGCTAATGAGGCTGTAGTAGCCCGCAGCGACGGCCTGTTTCCTTTTTAGCAGCGATGCGCTTCATTAAAAGGTTGTAGAAAGGTTATGGAGCAACGTTGTGCAACTTTCACATGGCTTATTAGTCTCCAAATGTGGGGGCACCTAATCAAATGTGTTGTGGAATAAGTCATATGTGTTTGTGTCCAGGCAATTCTACGATTTGAATACAAAAATCTTATGAAATGAGTGTAGATTGTTAAATGTGAGTGTTTTCTCGCTACAGATGTTTTACTGATCTAAAATACTGGATCTTTCAACTCAATTAATTTCAATGAAAAGGATTTATGACCCTAAATCTGTACAGCAGTCGTCTTGGAAGACTCGTGATTCGCCAACAGCAGATCAGAGAATCAAACAGTTTGAACACTTAAATAATACGAAACACATCAGAGCCATTGGTCCGAGGAAGTTTTTAATGTTAATAAATGTCCTGGATCATCACGCTCCTTAGCCCAGGCCTGTCAACCGGGTTCTCAAAGGGCCAGTGTGGCTGCGGGTTGAAGTTCCAGCCTAAGCAGGCGCACAACAGACTCCAGACTACAGGAAGTACTGGAAAGGTTGGAACCAAAACCTGCTGCCACGCTGGCCCTTAGGTTGTGCCAGTGCATTTTAAGACTGAAGAGGTTCCCAGGCGTGGAGGGAGGTGTAGCCCAGTTCACATGTGCAGGTGACAGTGGCCGGGGTCCCATCATCACGCCATGAAATAGACAATACAGATAGAGAGACTGTGTTCAGAGACTGTGCTTCCTTGACGTGGAGCTGATTCCACAGTATAGCAGCTTGGTTGCTAGCCGCTCTTCGTCTGAGACTTACATTAGCTGAGCTCTCCTCTCTACAAATACTAGTTAATTGTATATAATCAATGAGAGAAAATCCGAATATTCAGACGTAAATATCCATGTTGCCAAGACTACACTTATTCTAACTTGGATGTGACCAGCCAAAACATGTAGTAATATTGGCACAACACCCAAATCCTCCATGTGAACTTCTTACCAAACCATTTAAACAGATACCCAACAAGTCTTTACCAATCATTACAACTCCCCTTTGCTAATGCACACGACCAAAATGCAATTATCCTTTTCCAACCTGCACCTTTCGCTCGGCTCAATCCGCTCGTCCGTATTACTTACTTCCTGGAATAAATCTGAGACACTGCAAACAACTTTTACCGTTGTCTCCATTTGTCCTCAATCAATTTCCCTCGCGGAAGTGTGATACGGCCGTGTGAAAGCGATCCTCTCTTTAAATGGTGCGTCGACCACCAAAAGCCAAAGCAACCGTTGCCACGCTCGCATCTGCTCCTCGCTCGTATCTCACCCTTTAAATTTGATCAATAGACTCTGAGTGTAAAGAGGTCAATACTTTGGGCATAGTGCTTGGTTCTATCTATATATGAGTATACAGTTAGAAAGAGTCATGTGGTCATTTTTGGACTTCCTGGAATGACCTGCGATGTATCCGGGCAGGAAAGAAGACGACTTTTCCACAGTAATGGTAGCCTGCATCAATATGTTTTAAAGGTGCGATCTGAAAAAGAGGCGAGGGAAGAGTGTGAGAAGCAAAGGGAAATGAGACTTGGTCAAACTAGAATAATTATTGCTGCTTCCTCTTCATTGTAGAATGTATTTTGAACAACAATCTGACAAAATAGAACAACAATTTCCCTGCGTCCCGATATTTGTAAAAACGTTTCAATAATTGAAACAGAAAGAAAACTTTAATTCTTATTGAGGAAAAACAAAACCAAATTGGAGCTAGAAATCTATCAGCTTTAATCACACTTATTCAATGGATTTAATATACTTTCAGAGATTTTACTCGTTTAAAATATTTTATAATGATGACATAATTATTGACGTTCTCCGCTATAATTATAATGCATAAATCATTGTTCAAGCGCTATTAATTCCAAGCATTTCTAGCATTTCAAAACATATCCTAAACATGTTAGTTGGTAAAACATGAAATCCCAAAACCATATTCAAGTACTCAAGAGCATGTATGCAATGTATACAGAAAATATTTTACTTCTGCAAAACTTTCCTTGTTCCTCTACATACTGAGATACAAATGTCCCAGACAATTGTATGTATTTATTCTCATTGTCTGTAATTGGATGTAAATACCTATTGATTTATAGCTATTGTCGTATTCAACTTGTTTTCAAACTTTTGTTGAGCGAGTTGACCGTGTTAAATGTCTTTGTCGCCCCTGCAGCAGTGAAGCTAACAAGCGAAATAATTGCAGCACAGGTCTAATGTTAATTGCATGAGAATAACATCACACTTACTTCTGCATTTGTGTTAAGGATGTGTTGGTTCAAAGTAGCTATGGTGGGTTTTTGTGTCTATGGTTTATTAACGGACACAGTCAAGTTTCTACTCACAGATTTATATCTACGATCACTATCATAGATCAAATCAGATTAGTTTGAATGAATGAATGAATGTTTTTTTTTGACATTTGAAATGAGAAATACAATCGATGTCCAAAATTGGAGAGGGAAGAAGTAGAAAACATCTTGTTTAATCCCACCCCTACTTACAACTCTGATTTTACAAAAGTAATAATATCTTCCTTTACCATATGAAACCTAGCGCTTGGAAGTTTTTAACATGCTTCACGAACATATTTATCAAAAATAATGACTTTGTATCTTTTTTTAAACTCATATTGTTTGACATGTTTTAAGTTCCTCGACCACTGTTATGTTTCACATAACAGTGTTGTTGCTTTAGTTTTCTCCTCACACTATCGTCACTCACTTTTGCCACAAACAGACGTAGTCGTCATCAGCAACTTTTAAATATACACCACATATTCTACTTTTGCATATGAACGAAGACGCCCAGTTTCCAAATGTGATTAAGCAATATACCAGTCAAAGATTTTTGGTCAAATTGGTTAGAATGACATTTTGTATTACCTTACTCGCTATGGAAAAAGATTATTTTATTAAATTGGAAAGCTAGTAAGTAAGTAATCTTTGTTTATATAACGCCTTTCAGCGACCAGAGTCACAAAGCGGTTTACAATTGTAAATTTTTGGGCATTTGTCCTCTCACTCCACACAGAGATGGGAGCGGGGTCGCCAAACAGGAGGCACATGCCGGAACTATTGTACATATTTTTAGTGGTAGGGGAAACCGGAGTACCTGGAGGAAACCTACGCAGACACGGGGAGAACATGCAAACTCCACTCAGAAAGGCCCTGGTCCGACCGGGATTTGAACCCAGAACCTTCTTGCTGAGAGGCGAGAGTGCTATCCACTCAGCCACCACAATGAGCTAACTCCTCCAACTAGGCAACAATGGTGGAACAAGTTTTTATCCTACTGCACCTCGGAAAATAAATAAAAAGTACATTGTTAAAGACAAACTGGAGTTGGGATGTTATTTTTGCAAATCCAGATCTTAAGACTTAAAAATCTTTAAAAAACCTGCCTTAATGCTTTCATGCCTATTGTACACGACCGAACCCATTTATCGTTTCTTCTGTTTCTGTATTATTTGTATATATTTCATTTCAAACTTATTGAAGAATACTTAATAGCAATTGTTATTTGGCATCTTAACCCTGTTTTGACTATGTAATTCATTTTTTTATAGCCTATGAACCAAAAGAAGCACTTTGAAAACATAATGAGTTTTGTCTTTTGATTTGAAGCAAGTCCTCTTTGTTTATATAGTGCTTTTTTTCCACACTTGTCACAGAGAGCATTATTCACATTTTCCACACAATAGCAGTAATGCGACCCTCTAGTTAGATCAAAACAGGTTACAATTAATGAATTCTTTTGCTGCAGCCGAAACATACTGTGATCATCTTTAAACAATGTGCCTGAGGCTGTTGTAAGAAAGAGAAAATAATAAGAAAACATTTCTTTATTTCTTCACATATTTCACAAAATAAAATCCTCAGTCCTGAATATGTGTGTTTCTTAATGATACCTTGGAGAGAGACTGCGATAATCAAGGTGTGTCTTTGTATTTGTAAATAAAGTGGTTAATCCCAGGGCGTGTTGCGCACATGTTTTGTAAAAGTATCGTGCAAAAAAAAAAAAAAAACAGCAGTCAGGGGAAAGGATGTAGCTCCTCCAGAGACGGGGCCCTTCACAGACAGCATAAATCTATGTTTTTGTCTCCTCAGTCTGTGGTCTGCATGCTGAGCAGAGAGCCAGGCCCACCCCCCTGTGCTGCCCCTGTGAACAAAACAAATGCACATGCTGATTCACCTGCTTCTGCTGCATATTCCCACTGCGCCCATATGTGGAGCAGGAGCCAAAGAAAGCAACCGATGTGAGGATCAACCGACATCTGGACCAGAACCTGAGAAGTGTCATGGTAATGATAGAATGAAAGCTGCGGTGACTAACTTTTGTTTTGATTAATAAAGTTCCAACAGAAAGCGTCCTTTGTGAGTGACATGTTGTGGACAAATCCAACCATGATAATCAGTCATTATCTTATAAAAAACTTGTTATCTTTTGCATACTTTACTCAATTGACACTTTTTTTCAATAATTGGTTGACCGGCTTGTGCTATGTGACTTGGGTGGCATCTCTGATTGCCACCCCCCGACCCAGAAATGGGTAAGGGGTAGAAAATGGATGGATGGATGGATGGTTGACCTGTATCCTTTTGAGTTTAATTTCATGTTCTATCTATCCATCGATCTTTCCTCATGTATTGTTCCTGGATTTGTATGTTGGCAATCATCCTGAATTTGGTTGTATTCAAAATGAGCTTCCTCCGCAGAGTGGCTGGGCGCACCCTTGGAGATGGGAAGAGGAGCTCAGTCACACAGGAGGAGCTCGGAGTAGAGCCGGTGCTTCTCCACGTCGAGAGGAACCAGTTGAGGTGACTTGGGAATCGGTTCCGGATGCCTCCTGGACACCTCTCTGGGGAGGTGTTCCGGGCACGTCCCATCGGAAGGAGACCCCGGGGAAAACCTAGAACACGCTTGAGGAACTATGTCTCTCAGCTGGCCTGGGGGGAATGAGCTTGAAGAAGTGTGTGTGGATAGGGAAGTCTGGGCGTCTCTGCTTGGACTCCTGCCCCCGCGACCCGGAAAAGGATGAGGCAGAAGAAAATGGATGGATGGATGGATGATACATTTTTTGTTTGTTTCATAAAGATCCAACAGAAAACGTCTTGTGAAAGTGAAATGTTGTGGACAAATCCAGACCACAATATGCTGGTTTCATCCTAATAAAAAAACATGTTATCTTTTGCATACTTTACTCTTTTTCACTTTTCTGTCGGCAAAAAGCTGATCCAAAGATGTGACAAAGACTAAACTTGCATGTGAAAACTAGTGATATAGCTGTTTTGAGGGAGAGGAGGTATAGAAGGATATTATTGCATACATACAGTAGGTCCTTTATATTTTGAAAGTAAGTCCCACACATAAAAACACAAGCTTTTGCTCAGGGCCATTCTCTGCCTTTTAAAACAAATGTATTTCCTTCAAATGAGTTTGGGGAGTTTCTTCAGCGTAATGACTCTCTTTTAAACTGTGTGGCTGTAATAAATGATGCAATGTTTTGATGTGAACGGAAACATCCAGAATGGAACCAGATAAAAGGTCATAATTAGATCATCACAAACGTTATCCATGGACTTTTTACTGAAGAAATAACATCACATTCTAAAACAGAGTAGGCATAATCAACATCATGTTAAGGGCTATAATATTATTTGATGTTTGAAATATGCACGGTGTGATTCCACAGTCCATTTCACTAAACGATAGTAGCTCCATAGTTACTGCTTCAACATTCGAGTGCCTGTGATTGGTTAGATATACAGTATAACTATATATACTGTACAGCAGCACTGATTGCATTCATTGTAAACTCTAAAGTGAAATCATGCATTTTATCTGGCCAAGTGTTGCTGGACTTGGCTTCCCGCAAACTTTTTCCCATTTGCGTTGTTCTTTTATTGCTGTTGTTGAATATAGGAGTACTCGTATAAAAGAAGTATCAAGGTTTACAAGTTGCTTTGAAGTCTCACCGATCCATGGCGTAGATTGTGGGAAACTAGCTGAAAGGAAACTAGTAAAAGGTAAGTTAACAAAACCCAAATGGGGTAAAAATAAAAGTGGGTTGCAGAAAAAAAGCAAGCTACTAATTAGACTAAGATAAGATGTGCTTTATTTATCTCACATAGGAGAAATGTACATGTCACATTCGGCATGGATAGAGACACTCAGATTGTGCAAAAGGAGGAAATGTGCAAACATGTTACATGCAGGATATATGTACAATAAAAGTGACAATAATTATGTTCAACAAAAGTGACAAGTGTCAATAGGAAACAGTGTCAATAGTTGTGCAGGTTTTCACACAGTGATCATTTAAAGTGACTTATTGTACAGTCTGACAGAACTAAAAGAGTTCTGAATCCAAACTGCTGCCCAAAGAAAAACGTTAGTGTCAAAAAAAAAACCCGAAGTGACAGAAAACCGAGCAAACTGAACCCAACCAAATATCAAAATGAGTGCCTCCTAAACCAAAGTCAGTGCCAGCCCTCAGTGACACAGCAAAGACACAGACACTAAATGGCACACCAACCACAAGGGCTGACAGCCCCAACAAATTCTGGAGTATGGGTGAAAACAGAGGGGAGGAGGAAGATTTCAGATGAGGGCTTGGGATTGGCCAGTTGTGGAGCCGCTCCTCCATTCAGCACCTGGAGCAGCCGACTTCCAGAAAGTTGGACGGCCAGTGGTCCTCCAGGGCTCCAGAGACGGGGGAAAGGTTGTCACACACACATACAACAGGTACTTCCGTATAGTGATGTCTATGTTACTGGTTAGAGCTGTGTGTTGACATTTCCATATATAATTGCTGCCTTAAACTTTTGACCAAATGTTATGAAAGCTACTTCTGCCAACTCATTGTGTGCTGTTGCATAAGTTTTTTATTATTGTGTTTTCGTGTTCAAACACAAAGGAATGATGTGAAATACCATCAAATAACCAAAGCAGGTAAATTCCGCTACTTTACCATGATTGACGTTCCCTCTTTAGCCCCACCCGCTGCCAACATTTTCAATTCCATTTAGCGCAAGGTCACCACGACGACCTGACTGCGATCTCAACACGACTACAGTATATCAGGATATCACCTCGTCTGATAGGCTGCTCCGTCCAAGTCAACCACACACTCCTCTCTGCCCTCCTGCTTTAACCTTTCTCAGCTCAAATCATTTACCGTGGGCCAAATTTGCAGATAAAAACCACCACTTCGACCTTCCTTCCTCCGTGTCTCCAAACCCAACTACCCCATCTCTCCAATTTGCCCTCAGTGGCTCCAGCACCTCTGACCCGACAGCCCCCCAAGGGAATCTAATCAAGGGGTTAGTGATTTCAAAGCACGATACCAACTTCCTCGCGCTACCGGAGAAAAGGGATGTATGATTTTATCCGTTGGCGGCATATAGGTTCAGAAGGGTGTCGAGGTGCATTATTTATTGCTTTGAAAGTCTTCCGTGACCGTGATCATTTTCAGCCTGTTTCTAGTTTGTGAACTTTGGACTGTGGAAATCATTCAGCAGGGAAGAAGTTGTGGTGGAATGCATAGTTGAACAGGTGTTATTGTTGATGCAATTTGTACGCATTGTTTGGCAATTTATAGCATGTCAAAGTGTACATATGCATTCTGCGGTACGGCTCCCTCCCACAGCACCGTGGCCCGTTGTGACAGGAAAAGCATCTGGTGGCGCATCTGTCAAATCATCATGCCGTACTTTACATTATAGCATATTTTCAAATACAGCATTATTTTAGCCACTTTCTATATTGGGCTCATAGACCAGCATATTTAACAGAAGCTAGTCAGAGTCAATTTCCTTATATGGGCATATGTTGCGACGGCATCAGCTTTGCACTATAACTAAATTGCTAATACTAACATTGTAGTACTTGGTGCCTGCTCTGTGTGAATGTGAAGATGTGTAAAAGAAAAAAAAAATGGAAATCTACTGCCGTGGTATGGTATCTTTTTGTTTACAACTCTTACCCCAATGAAGATGGACACACTTAGCTGGGGTAACCTAGCTTTTAGACCACAATATTAATTGAAAACCGAATACAATCTATGGCTAAGATCTTTTCTCTAAAACAGTTGCATGCATGTGGAATTTGTATCATCTTTAGGTCAGCGTTTACAGATAGAAAAGTGAAAAAGAGAAGACCACACTCACTCTCAGAACTCATCCCAAAGCATCAAGAGTTCATAGGGCTCTTTCTTACTACTATGCAAAAGATACCATGTTTTCTAACAAGAAGAAGACAGCATGTTTTTGGTCTGATTTGTCAACATCATTTTTATTTTACAAGACCATAAACAACATGTATCATTTATGGAAAAAAAAGCTGTGTACCTCAGCTTTAATGCCGAGCTTGACGTACAGTACTAGCTGAGGCAGACCCCATTACAACGCACAGTATTGCATTTTTCACTTTTCTTCTGCTGTGATCTCTCTTAAACCATGATTTAGCTCCACAAACACAGCGCCGTGGCCGAAATGCCATGTTTGCTGTTTTGTGCTGAATGAAGACCACTGGAGATTTGCTGTCCTTTGAGCGCTCGCGACATCTGACTCCGTTGTATACATTATGTGCCGTCGGTGGTGGGGGAATTCTCCGCGTGACATTTGCGATTGCAAATGAACTTGCAAATCACCACTTTTACTGCCATGACCAGCTCACAGCCCACCACATATTCATTTATTTACCCGGCTCGATCTCTCCCATCTACCGAGCGTTATAACTCTTGCCCCTCATCAATAGACAATCTGCTAATGCACAGCGCCGATCAATGCCTGACGAGCAAAGCCGATGTGGCACGTCACTCATGTCTTTTTCGCCAGTACCCTGATGGAGTGGATGCAAAGACCAGCTTTCAGGCATTACGGGCTGCACATATAGGAAATAAATCAGACAAGGACAATGTACATATTTGGTGATGTCACTTTGCAGTTTTATTTGTTTTCTTGTGGTAAATCATACTTGCCGATGCAGGAGGGTCTCTTGGACTGTTAGAGGGTCTAAATAAAAGGACAGTGGTGATGATCCAGGACACTCAACTCAACATTGAACAACATTTATAAACATTTATCATTATGGACAATGGTCATCTGCCCCTTATGGACCAATGGCTCTATGTGTTTATATTGTTGCATTTCTTGTGTTTGATTCTTTGATCTGTGTTGGCGAATTCAACGGATTTGTTAAGATTAAATTGAATTGAATTGGTCTTCTTTGATTATACAACATTAAAACACAGGAATAGGGTCAGCCGCAAGCCAAAAAAACATGAATACTTTATATGTCACTATGTTTTTTTTTAATGTTTGCGGTCTGGTTATTATCTGGATTCCTGGCAATCCAATGAGAGAGTTTTCCCTAAAGTCTGGAGCCTTCGTGACCCATCAACAATTTTTCTCAAACCCCCCACTAACAACAAAAATTCTGATTTTAATCAAAATAGAGCTGTTGAAAGCATTTTGGGAGACATTGCCAGATGTACCTCCCCTGAAAAAAATAAGGTTTCCACTGGGCCACTCTAGTGTCAAGTCAGTCCTCTCGCATGTTTTTTCTCTTCTTTATTGTCAAAATCACAAAGAACCAGCAACACAAACAAACTCTGCGATCTGTTTATCCACTGCAGGAGGATCAGTGAGGAGCTGGTGCTATGTGTACTGGGTGCAGCTCTGACTGCCACCCCCCTGACCCAGAAATGGATTAAGGGGAAGAAAATGGATGGAAAGTACAAAAACATTTAATACCTTTAAAGTCAGTGTTCATGCTGTGATTCTGACCAAATTGTTTTAAATTTCGTATAAATGTCGATCTCATGGGACAACAAAAGAGTTAATAGAGCATTGGTCTTGCTGTCCTCCCCCCTGACCCAGAAACTGATTGATTTAGGGGAATCTAAAGTTGTTATTGGACGGTCACCCTGTGGAGATGAGATCCCACTTTGAGAAACGCTCCAAGCACAGTGGTCAAAACCAAGGTCAATGCAAGCTGAGTGGAGCAGGATGCAACTTGTCCAGGCTTGGGAGGGCATGGAAGACTCTGGTAGAAGATGAACAGTGAGTTTTTCATTAGATAAGTGTAAATGATACTGACTCTACAGTTGCCTACTGCTAGTATAATATAAATGACTGGATCAAAGGCAGATAACCTTTGTTTTTGACCTCAATTCTCTGATTTTTTCCTTCTTCAAAATGCATGTCCGTCGTTAGAGGTGGGATAAGAGCTTCTTTGTTGTAGTACTTATTTATAATCATATGAGCCAATGGAGAAACAAAGCCACCATTGTGCGAGACGAACATTACATAACCGGGAAAGAACATCGTCATCATGTTTAATTATTCCACTTTGCATATAGAGTGACAAGAGATAGAAAGACTTCAGAGTACATGATGTGGTCCTACAACAGTTCAATATGTTTATAGAAAAATGTGTATATGTGCATAGATGTAGCTGATATGACAAAAGATTTACCACAAAATGTCCAATACTATCTTTTTGACATTCTTATTCATTTAATCATTGATATGATACCAGTTAAAGCTGGGTGTAAACTAGTGATGCAATATTCTGTATATTTTTCTTCGTAAGGCCAATGATATTATAGAGAAGATATCATTTTCACTCCTACTCCAGTTTAAATATAATATGTATTTAAAAATGTTGCCTCATTCGTCCACCTGGCTCGTTCTAATTCCATGCGCCCAAGACAAAGCTTTGGGATTAGATAAGATAAGATGCACTTTAGTATTCTCACACAGGAGAAATTTACATAAAAGTAAAAATATTATATTGTTGATACAAAGTAGGCATCAACATATTTTCTATCAGATTTTTTTTGAAGTTGTGAGTCATAGGAGTCAGTCGATAGAATAGGTGTGCTTGGAAAGAAAAGCGCTCGACCTGGATTGTCGGAGAGAGGAGGCTGTAGGCGGCGGGGATTGGAAGCCTGGAATTAAGTTGGACACTACAGAAACACAAGAACAGAAAGGAGGCTTCAGGTCATTGTTCAGCACAATGTAAAACTAAATCACCCCCCACCCCCACACACATACACACACACAATGGGCAGACAGTTACGCCTTCAAACAGAATATAGAGCTCACAATAAAGTTTACAAGGCTCTATCCATATCACAAATGACTCATAATGTCTGTGTTTTACCATGTCATACGACTTCTATATAAACTGTGATCATGTATAGCATTTTTTTCACATATTGATTGTAGATATTTCCCCACAGTACTCTGCGTTTAGAAGGTCGTCAGGTTTGTTGGAAATATTCATCAGATGATTTGATTAGTTTGATGAAGGGCCTCAGCCTGAAGCATTACACTCGTGGGAGCTACATAGCTTTGCCGATTTTAACCAGACCCTTCACCCACCACCAACCATTCACAGACAAACCAGACTCATTCCACGCAATGTGGGTGCAATGTCTTGCCTAAGGGCACAACCACAGTACAAACCAGACCCTGCCCTCCTTAGCTTCTGAGGTCTGACGGTCTGGCTTTCACCTGCAGGTTTGGCCACACAATCCTGACGATACATTCTTTGTGCTACCCTTGGGTCAAAATTACCTGCCGCGGTGATTAAAAGTAGAAGTATCCATCCATCTATTTTCTTCCCCTTAATCTATTTCTGGGTCGGGGGGTGGCAGTTAGAGCTGCACCCAGTACACATAGCACCAGCCCCTCACTGATCCTCCTGCAGGTAGTGAGTCCACAGGAGCTGAGATCTTTCAGCAGGAGCTTCAGGCAACCTTCAGGCTCAAAGGCCAATGCTCTATCAACTGAGCTACTGTCACCCTAAAAGTAGGAGTAATATAACATTTAGCTAAAAAAATATATTTAGGGTCTCTTTTAACACTAGGAGCGCCCCTAGCGGTCAACTGACCGTCACTCACTTTAATATGCTAATTAGTGTATTCAAAACAAAACGCCAGAAGTTGAAATTTTATGACTTTTACTGGGTACTTGTTGTTTATATTTTGGTGTGTTTTGTTTTTGGAAAAAGTAAAGAAAACAAGATTTACACGCATTTTAACTTTTCTAAACCACAGCTCTTTCTGCTGCCCCATAGGGATACATGGCGCAGGGGCGACTGTTGTCATAGTAACCTTTCCCGGGGGTTTTTCGCGCCTTATACAAATGTATCAATATGTTGTCATTAGACTCTAAAGGGACTTGAGGTTTTTATTTGGGAGAGAGAAAGAGTTTTGAATTGAGAGGAGTACAACATGAATAGAGCTGCAAGTACACGGTATGAAGCCCAGACAGTGCTTCAAGACATTGAATGAGAACAGTCCGACGGAGGTGAGATGTCACAGCGGGGAGAACACCTATAATATTCTAAATCTGAACGTAAACCCGTAGTGCATTCACGGCACGGACAGCAGTGTTGGAACAAGTCCAGAAGCAATAACGCACATGACCCGCGTAATGCCAGCCATACGCAGGTGTCTGTGTGCGCGCTGTTGCTCGATTCTGCCTTTTCATTCATCATCAATTACATTCTTATATTTATACATAGAAGAAGGCAATAAAGCAGAATACAATATCGCAATAAAATAGAACAATTAGATGAACTATCAAGGCAGAGTGCAGATAGAGCGCTGTGAGGCCTCTCGTCACCCGCGGACACCTGCAGGAGGAGAGCGACTGTGGGGCAGAAGCGGCCCTCATCATATCAATAAGGATCTCATTCTTATTTCATTCAGATAACACTGTGTGTTATTCTGCACAGCGCGCACTGCAAGGCAATGATTATAATTTTCTTCTGATCATAAAGAGCACTGCTTGTCTCAAATAAATACAAATATATATATATAACGTGTCCCGTGTAAAATTGAAGATTGTACATTGACGATGGTAGCCTAGCTGATGATCTTGTGTCAATACGAATACTATTATTATTATCGAGATAATATTTCCCACAGTGATTTCGGCTGGAAAGAGAAAACAGTCTGGAGATGACGTAAGAAGCAGACGCATATAGCAGCGCGAAGACGTTATGGTCCCGTGCTCTAAACTATCATTTATATTGTTTGAATTGACATATTGTTACTGAGTCAAATTTAACATATAGTGACCGACCTTTTACGTGTTTGCAAAGTTACAAAATAAATCTAGCCAGAAAAGTCTTGGTAATTTTTTTTTATATCGGCTGGAATTACAATTACTTAGCATATTTAGACAAATAATTTACACAGTTTCATTATGATCACGATTTCCTTGCAACAACAAATTCTGGTTTAGTGAACAATCAATTTGGCAAAAGGCTGTATCAGCGCAAAATACATAGCGGTCAACTGACCGCAGGGGGCGGTGCAAGGTATGTTTAGAGCGCGGCGGTCCTAGTGTTAATCACTGTGGATCAAAGGGTTAAAAATTGACAATAGCAACCCCGTAGCTCAATGAAGCCCAGTAGGGAAGTGCTCTGGGACGAAGTTTAGCTCCAACTTGCTCCGGCTCCTATTTTCTATGTGAGCTAACCCCTTAGCCTTAATGTTAAGAAGGTATTGCCTCAATGTTACAAGGGAGAACATGCAAACTCCAGTCTAGTCTGGGATGCGTTCTTTATGCGAGGTGCGAGTTTTAACCGCAGGCCGCTGTCATATTCCCGGTCCCTGTTGCAACACTGCATATTTGCCTTGTAAAAATGTTCGAATGGACACAAACACAAAGAAAGTAAAGGCCACCCCTCTCCCACATTCACACGCACCGTTGACTCAGGCAAATATTGGAAGCACAGCAAATGTCACCAGTGCCTTGTTTGACTCAGGAAGTTCTTTGGTGGGTTTAATATTACACGCCGGATTCTGTGGAGGTCAGAGAGAGCTTTTAACACCTCTCATGTACATCTGAGAACCACCATTAGAGTGAAATTGGTGGAAAAGGAAAACAAAGTCCTTCACAGTACTGTACAATTTCAAGATTTGGGAAAACTGTGTGCCAGGCTAAATGTGTTGTTTTTGTTCATTTGTGCTTTTACCACCGTGTGTTTTGTGTGAAAAACTAGTTTCTTACCTGTTTGAGAGTGTTGTTTGAATAACGATGTAGAAGGTGTAGACCAACACGGCTTTGAATGGGAATGAATACAGAATTATTCAAATATAAAATACAAGGTAAGTCAGGTTTATTGTATAGATAGTTTCTTACAGAGGGCAGCTCAAAGTGCTTTACAAAAGAATACAGACAACATTCAAATCATGAAATACCTTTTTGAACCTTTCGAAAACAAGAAAAAGCCTAATTTCATTGTGGTAATGGATGGGCATTTTGTTTTTCTGTGAAGCTTCTTTGAGTATCCAAAAAAAGCGCTATACAAGTAAAATTGGCTGGTTGCTTCCAAAGAGATATACTCACATGGGAGGAGCTTGGGAATAGACAAGATGCTACTCCTTGTCGAGAGGAGCCAGTTGAGGTGGCTAGGGCATCTTGTTTCGGATTCCTCCTAGACGAGTCCCTGAGGAGGTGTTCCAGACATGTCCCAGAGGCCACAAGGAAGACCCGTCCTGTTCATTGAAGCGACTATGTCTCAGCTGGCCTGGGAATGTCTCAGGATTCCCCTGAAGCAAGTGGAAGTCTGAGTGACACAGCTCAGACTGCTGACTCTGCGACCCGGATATGGATTAAGCGGAATAATGTGAATGAATGTATTTATTTGAATTGTTTTGAATTTATTTATTGAAAAAAATAGAACAAGGAATAAAAACAACCAATGCACATATAGAAATAATGGATGAGTACATATAGTAGTAGTGGGAAGAAGTCAAGTCAATTCAAATCAATTTATCCTTGTATCGACATAAATCACAACAGTAGTTATCTCGGAGGAGTTTACCCCAGTATGAGGAGTTTTGAGAGTCAAACAGTGCAAACACAAGAAATAAAACAGAAAACACATTTGTATTGGTCCATAAGGGGCAGATGACCTGTAAGAGTTGATAATGTCCATAAGTGTTGATAAATGTCCATAAATTCAGTCAAAAAACAGCTTCTTTCAAGAAAACACATGATAGATTATTTTAGCAGGATTAGAGCTTAATACAATAATACCGTAAATGATTTAAATCTTGTGTGCACTGTCGAAGATACAAATCCAGATACAGTTCAAACCCACAAACTTGTAGGGCGCATACCCCACCACGTCAATCCCGCCTACAACAAACACACACACAGACGATCAATGTGGCAATTCCTCCAACTATTCAAACGCACCCATCCAAACTCTCGTCCCGCCGCATGCTACGTCCGCACACATCCAACCGCTCGTCTGTGCCCTCCGCCAACTGATGCACATCTGTAATAAGAAAAGCCCGGATGGTGTTTACAAGAAAAACACATTTAGTTTATCCTGCACAACCAGATAACAAGGCCACTGCAAATCTAAACAGAGCAGACGTGGGCTAAGTGTGCACACAGGAAGAGAGAGAGCGAGGGGAGGGGAGGGGACGGAGGGGGGCGCACGCTTGCCCATTACCAAACAGGGAAGCTAAATAGACACTGTGTGCACACAAGATTTAGCTGGCGTGCCCTTGTCTATGGCCCGGCCCTCATTCAACACCACACAAAAGGCAATTATCACCTTGTCGAGGCTTCGGAGAAAGGGCTCTACTTAATCCAGATTAATCACAACACGGCCCCCCCTGCTGGACAGAGGGGCGGGTAGCTCCTGGTCTTATTAATGCTGACATTAGAACGGAATCAACACTACACGGAGGCTCGAGGATAGTGCGCAGACCCTTGCACCGCAGGTAGAGATGGGGAAATGTCACTTAAGCGCCAAGCAGCCTAATTATCCGACTTAATTAATGGCGGAAACTATTTTGGATAGTGGCCAAAAGGTGAGGTAAAATAGCGAAGGGGGTGTTTTGGAATGGCGTCCCGAGTGTGCGTGTGTGTGGATGAGGTTGTTTTGGGAAGTGGCTAGGGGCTGAGAGGGAGAAAAGGTGATTAGCATGTGATGTTGGAGTTTTGACAATGATTCCAAACAGAGTGCTTATCGTGGATCGCATGTCGAGATGGGGATTCCCAAACAGTGGGAAGCAAGTAAACAGAAAGATGCATGCATTTTTATGAGCTGGGAAACTCGTGTAGAACAAGCAAGGTTATTATCGCGGTTTGCGGTCTGCTGGAGAGATGGTTTTGTACTGCTAAGTGTATTCTGGGGAAAATGACTCGCTGGAGGCATGATCATTTATGTTTTTTGATGTGTCCAATGATGTATTCCAGAAGTGCATACTGTTACATATCAAATTTAAATGAAACAATAAATGCAAATCTATTCATATACTTGTCTTTTTAAACATTATTCAATCATTGTTTGTACCTAAATACATATTTAAAAATGCACGAAAAGTGTAAACAAAAAATAAAATCTTCAATGAATTTGGTCTATTTTAAATGTTGACTAATTTCTCTCAAAAACGTTATTAATTAGTTGATAATTGTTTTATCAATTCCTGTCCCTAATTGAAATACTGTATTTGCACATCACCTATTGCCTAGTGTTGGTGTACTGGTGTCTGAAATTTATGGAGTTTGAAATTGTAAAAATATTCAGAGCTCCTATATATACTGTAGGTAGTGAGGGTTGTAGAAATCTTGATAGTAGTTAAGGTTTGCAGTAAGAAGGCCAGAGCCACTAGTAAATGTCTAAATGCTCCAGAAATATCTATTTTAATAATAATAATAATAATAATATTTTTATTATATATCTATTTTCCGGGGTTGACCCGTCCGTCAAAGGCACAGCCACTCTCTCCGCTCTGAGCACAATGATACATCAATCTTTAAGACTTGTTGAAACGCCTCGTTCCTTCATACTTCAAACCAACAAAAAATTGACAATGTAAAAAAATTCAAACTAGCTCCAGGGTCTGTATTTTTGGCCTTCGTCACATAATTTATCAAACAGACCAGCGCCCACTCAGCCAATCAGCTCTCACTCTGGGTGCTTTGCCAAATTATACTTTAGCCAGACTTATTTATGAAAAAACATCCTTCAGCTTTAAATACTAAATGCCTGTCGAGAATGAGACAAGATGCTTAGGTCTGGGGTCGAGTCTCAGGCAGAGAAGACATGTTTTATTGATGTTAAAACGACAAGACCAACGTTTTACAGAACAAACAGGGATTTATACAAGACAAAGCCGACACTCCTCTCAAAGTCTGCCACGGCACCAATTGTTGACCTTCAAAACCCAAACATCAAGTGGAAAATCACCAGCTGCTGTATAGTGTTAGAAAGACAAGCTTAGGTTTGACCAAAATTGCCTCTAAAGTGTTGAAGGAGATCCAAAAGCCTACCATCAAAGTAGTCACCTGGGGTTCGAAGAAAATGACACGAGTGTCTGGGGTCGTATCACAGACAGAAGAAATGTTTTATTGATGTTAAAACGACAAGACCAGAGTTTTGCTGCGTGTGTGTCAATTTATACAATAGAGAACTCATATGTAGAAAAGTCCAATCAACTGCTTGAAGCTTGGAACTGAAAAAGATGTCATTGGGGAATCTCTATACTTTTATACTTCTTTATTATTATTATGTTCAAGATAGAGATTTTACACTTGTTTGTTGATGCTAGAGTTAGAGGTTTTGTTGTATTCGTCACAATGCAAAAAGTACGACCCAAAAGCAGACAGAGTTCAAAAAATGTTTAACAATTTTAATGATGAAAGGTGCAGGTGGGTTTGAGGAGTGTGGCAGGGCTTGGGCAGGAAAGTAGCTGGCGTGCAGGCAGGGAGCAGGAGAGTAGCAGGCAGGCAGGCAGGGAACAGGTGAGTCGGAGATGTACAGGCAAGGGCGTAGGTTTGCGTGGGGACCATGGGGACATGTCCCCACCAATATTTGGTGAGGACTAAAAAGTCCCCACCAAAATGACATGATGTCCCGGGACCCGGACGGTCCGGGACACATGTCTTCCGTTTGTGCATACGTCGCGCCTCCTCCTCGCCTCCAGAGCAACAGCAGCAGCAGCAGCACGTGACCCGTTCCGTTCTCTGCAGTGATTGGCTGTCTTCTTCAGCGCCAAACTGAAGCACTGAGCGACTGTTTAATTCTTAAAATTTAGCCAGCGTGAAGCAAGTGTTTTTTTTCGTTCCCTGAGCGTTGTAGCACGTGAGTAATCAGAGGAAAGTACTGTAGATCTATTACCATTCAAAGTACTTACGTTATTTCTAATCTGTCAGCGCACTGTTTAATGTTCCGAGGAGCTCACACGGCACAGAGACAGAACAGAACTGGCTCCAATAAAGAAACAGGTTGGTTGAAAGGCTGAAAAAATACTTATTGTGCTCTTACTATCCAAAATGTATAAGTGGGTGTGTTGTGTGAATCAGGATAAACTAGGGATGAAAATATTCCACGGATCCACGATTTACAACCTTTATCTGCTGATAATGTAATTTCTGTGAAATGTGTGACAGCGGGCACTTGCTGTTATTTGCTCTAAGCACATTCAAGAGATGCACTCGAATGTGCACGTCCTGGTGCAGCTGCTGCCGCTTTGTAATGACAGCCGCGGCGCTCAGTGAAAGCACAGCTCTAACATGGTACCGAGCTCGGACCATATGCAGACAGAACCATGTTGCAAGTGCGGGTCTCCCTCGTATCTCCCCCGTTTCTCCCCTGTGTCTCTGACATCTCTCTCCCCTGACTCTTCCCAAAGCGCAACCAGCGCTCCCGAAATTAAAGCTCGGATACGTAAATTTTCCATTGCGTTAACGATGCATGCTGGTTGTGCGCAAAACACACCACAACAGGTCATTTAAGTTTTTATTTTGCATACTTGAGAGCCCTGTGAGTCATTACTTGCCTTTTTGGGTAGAGAGTGGAATAAAAAAAAGAAAATATAGAAAAATCCACACTGTTACTTATTGCCAAACTCTTGTTAACTCATTGTATTGAGAAATACTATGTAACTTTTGACATTGGCCAAGTTATATAAATGATTCTGCAGTTCATGTATATGAATGTCTGTTTTTGATTGTCTATACCTTCTTATATAATTTAGAAAAAATGCCACCTCCACAAATAAGATAAAAGATATCAGGAGCTTTTTTAACAGTTGGAAAGTAAGTAAGAGAAAGCACAAGTAATAGCAAATTATGAATTGTGATGATTAATCTTCTGTTAACATACATAACTGCTTCTCATTCAGTCTACAGCTGAGTTTAGTATAGAAGGCAACACACTATTGCAAATATAGTGTGTGATTACACAACAAATTCTGGGGGAGAAACTCTGGACCCCGTGTCAATGGGTGTAGACTCAGGTCGTAGTGAATGTCCCCACCAAGATTGGAACCAAACCTACACCATTGTGTACAGGTACCAGGTTGTAGTAGGCGGGCGGGTGGCAGGTGAGTAACAGGCTGGATCTCTGTGATGTTAGCAGGTCAAGAAGATAGCAACGACAAACTGGCAAGGTGTGTTGGGTTATCCTGCTTCTTGTGGTGCTCAGGCTGTTGGAAGCTCCGCCCAGGTAGGAGGGGATGAAACTCACACAGGAGGGGAGGGGTGCGGCAGGTGAGGAAGGCAGCTTGTGACAGTATTTTAATTAGTATAGCTCTTCAGTTGGCTCTTCATGCCTACTGTTCTGTAACTTGTGATGCAACACCAAAATCTCCCCAATGTGGGACGAATAACGGATCTTATAATCCTAATCTTAGTCCTTCAAGTTTACCTTCAAACTGCATCTCAACCATTTGGTAAAGGTCTATAATAAAAAACAGTTGAGGTTAAAAAAATAAATAAACAAAAATTACCAAAATTAGTGCTTCTACCACTACTGCTAAAAAAGTGAAAAAATTGCATTGCTTCAAGTGTAACAAAAAAACATAGTTTGTTTGTTTGTTTGTTTGTCTTTGAACATAACAAGAAAGAATTTTGAAGGTGATCTGAAAGACTGGATGCAAGGTATTTTTAAATGCATGTAATACATTTTCACATAAACATGCAAACACCTCCAAGCCTATTTCTTATGTATTATGCATAAGTTAGCACATGCATTTACATTATTACAAAATATCTATATGGATAGAGATGTTATCTTATTTTATTTGCGCTATACTTAATATTCAGTTCTGTTTAGCTGTGCATTCAACTGAGGGATTTTATATTTTTATCTTTGCTTTTAATGTACTGTGATTATTTATTTATTTTAATGCTTTCCTTTGCATTATATATTTTAATGCTATCCTCTTTCCTACCTAAGTTCAAATGTAAATCGTGAGTTTACTCTGCTCGTGAACACGGATTTGACTTTCTTTTCGCTCAATTATAACCCTCTCGGATTTCTCTGCAGGTGAAGTAAACAACCAATCATGGTAGTTAGGACAAGGGCACGCTCAGAACAGCTCTCCTCCACCTTATCTCCGTCACAATTCCCCCTCTCCACAACTCAGAAATAATGAAACGGCAGTGTCACCCCTCCAGTCGGCTCCATGCATCACAACTAAAGTAATCATACAAGAGTAATTAACTTGCTAATAGGATCTTTAGCAGGCATTGGAGTGTCCTCTTCGGCCCCTCCCTCTGGAAAACTAAACATGCACTTTGTGACTTATAGCAACAACTTCCTGGACGCCGAACCACGTCAACCCCGTCTCTGGTTGTGTATCCGAACCAGCACTCTGAATGCAAATCGATGTTATTCCGGTCAAGCGAGTGACATGTGTCAACAGACCAACTGAGAATTTCCTCTGTATGAAAAAAACAAAAAAGACAAAACAAGATTGGGAGCGTTTTACTGTACGGATCCAGCACCGATCTGCCACTTGTATTTGACATTTTATGAAAGCAGTGCGGTTTGGTGTCTCGGTTGTTTGACAGAGTGTAGAGCAGCCGAGCGGAGCGGGCCACATGGGCTCCGACGGAAAGGTCAGGAAGTCCTCGCAGCACTCAGCCAATCGCGTCGCAGATACAGCTGTCATGATTGGATGAAATGGAGGCGTTAGAATGTGCAGCCCAGGGGTAGCGCTTCGTAACAGTACAGCAATTATGGCGGAAAGATTGTGGGACTGTGTGGAGCTAATGTTGCCCTCTGGAAAATCAAAGCTGTTCCCAGTAACCTTTTGTGCAACATAAAGTAGAAAGCAGATGTCATGAGTGAACTTTTGTTTTATTGTATTGTACGTTTTGGCCTTTGCTGTGATTAGTATGTAGCACAAGTCTTTATCCGTTCCTTAAGTCCGCGAGCCGTACTAGTTATGTTGACATTTGACTTCTGTTTTGTGCCTCGAGTTGATCCTTTTGCTCTTTCTTTCCAAAGGATTCCACTGTTTTGCGATAGCATTGTTGATTCAGTCCACACCTGTTGATTGTGAATTTCTTCTATAGCTGCCCTGAACCGAGATATAGCCTTATAATAACATGAAAACAGTGGTTCTTTTAAACGGTGAATCTCAAAACCTCTCCATAAAAAAGAAAGACTTTGTGGAAAAGTAAAAACAAATTCTCGAGTTAAATTGGTGTGAAAAACTGTTATTGTTCCTTAGTTATTACTGGAGGCAAAGTCCAGAGAAGTCTTCCACAAATGCATTAGTACAGTCTATTGTTGTCGAGTCTAAAGCCAAAAACAGCCTCACAGTTTCTTACTGAGTCTATGACACTGTTTTAATTGTCTTAACCCTAACGACACGGATTGGAACATTCTTACAGCTCACACGCCAGAACCAATCCGCCAAACTCAAACGAGCTAACTGAGGGGGTCGCTTTGCCCTGAATGATCTACACCAGGAAGACCAACTGGTTCTACAGAGGTCCCACTGAGGTTCTCTTTCCAAACGGCCGGGAACACTGCAGACTACACTCATTTCATCAGGTCTTCAGGTCAAGCCTGGACCTGGAGCCATGTGGAGTCTGGTCCTGATCTGTTGGACTGAGACCTCAGCCGCAGAGCTCCTTCTGAATCCGCTGGACCTGCCTGATCTCCAACACGGTCTGGACTGAGACCCAGACTCGTTGGAGGCCATTTTGTGCAGAATCAGCAAAGCAAAATCTGCAGGTGTTTGTGTTGCCCACCTCAAAGCTCCAGAAACACATACAGCCGAACAAGCTCTCAGGTACAGTCTGCTGCTTTTGCAACTTAAAGCTTATCGTGGACAACCCAAACCCAACCTGGGAACGGAATGCTCAATTTTAAGTTTTTTTTTATTATTAGTTTAGTTTTTTTTTTTTTTTTTTTTTTTTTAAACCAGGAACATCAGAGGAGCTATGTTTTTAGTGCTATGTCCATGTTTTTAGTGGTAGGGGAAACCGGAGCACCCGGTGGAAACCTACGCAGACACGGGGAGAACATGAAAACTCTACTCAGTAAGGTCCTGTGTCCGTGTGGATTCGAACCCAGGACTTTCTTGCTGAAAAGCACAAGTGCTAACCACTCGGCCACCGTGTCGCCCGAAGGGATTTACTTACACGCGATTCCACCTGAAGTTTGCAGCCTTTTGTTTCGTCTTCTCCTGCAGTTCTTTAGCGCGTTGTTTCTCCTCCTGAACGTCCTGGTCTTTTTGAGCGAACAGTTGGACCAGGCTCCTAGTGTTCAGACCTAGCACCCTGCGCACCCGTCTAAAGTCTACGGTTTCTGGCTTAGGTTCAGACACGCTTCCATCGCTATCCATGGCTTCTATCGCGGTCTCTTTCTCAATCTCGGTCCCTAACGCTGCCCCTAACTCAGTTTCTACCTCGATCTCTATCTCACCCTTTATCACGGCCTCTACCTCGACCTCTACCGTGGTCTCTTTTGCGGTTTCTACCTCTTTCTCTATTGTGGCCTCTACCTCGGTCGCAACCTTGGTCTCCACTTTGGTCTCTACCTCAGCCTACACCTCGGTTTCTGTCTCTAACTGAATGTAGACTCTAACTAAATGTTGAAATAATCACTTTTTTCTACGTATCTCAAAATCTCCTCTCACTTATTGGACGCATAGACGATACTCAGACCTAGGCTGCTCTTTAAATACAAAATATGCACACTTTTCTTTGAATAATTGTGTTTTTACTTGAGGCAAAACTGAAATCTCCCTACAGAACCTGTTTAAAAAAGAGCGAAGATACAATTCTTAACCTGGATTTGAACATTGTCAGCGTAGAAGCCTTTCTCACATTTTCAGGAAGACTGTTCAAGAGTGTGTGAAACTAATCAAATCAGGTTTATTCCTTACTCTGGGCACCAGCAGTCCAGTCCCTGTGCTCCTCAGAGTCCTAGTGGGTTCATATGGCACCAATATGTCACAGATGTTGTTTTAGCCCGAACTATTGTACATGTTTTTAGTGGTAAACCAGAGTCCACCATAACGGAAACCATATAACACAAATATCAACATTGCAGAAGTTCCCCATCCATCCATCCATCCATTTTCTACCCCTTAATCCATTTCTGGGTCGGGGGGGTGGCAGTCAGAGATGCCACCCAAGTCACAGAGCACCTGCCCCTCACTGATCCTCTGCAGGTGGTGAGTCCACAGGAGGATGGCTGCTCTGTCAATGTGAGCATAGCCATGATCTCTCAGCGGGGGCAGAAGTTTCCCTTCAATCCTATATTCAAATTGATCATATTTATAACACATGTTTGAGACTGCAGTTAAAAACACCTGTATAATTCACATGGGTATGGATCACCGACTTCACACCTATTCTCATCACACTCGCTTTTTTTTCCCCATCAGACACTTCTGATTGGTTTTGCAAATAAACAGACCTTGCCGGTGCCGCGTGTGCCCTAACAGAAAAACACAATTAAGGGTCACTCCTCATTAGAGCGTGTCTGACAGGAGGCATGCATAGACACACACTCTGTTTATTAACAGCTGGCTCTGACGTACAGGTGAATGATCACTGCTTTTGGATTCACTTGATCCCAGTGGAAGTAGTTTTGACGTTTAAGCTATTGACAACATTGTATATATAACGGATAAAAGAAAATAAATGGATTTTTTTCGCATATAGGAGTTATCACAGTATACAATTCATAGCTATTCTTGTGTGATTGCTATTTAATAAAACATTCCAGGTACAGGGGAGGTGTTAATGATCAAATGTCCTTCTCTTTCTCTTCTCTTTTAAATTATTTGTGCTATTAAATGTGCTTGTCTACTTATGGTTTGTACAGTTGCCAAACAGTGTGTTTGTGTGTTTCTACCTGCCTTACGACAATGGATGCTATTTAGCGATTGTGCTAATTCCAGCATATTTATGTTGACGCCGTTTGCTGACACATTGTTGCCTATGTACTGTCCTTAATTCAAATTCATTCAAATTAATTTCAACTATAAAGAGGCATAAGTTTTGGTATATTAGAGGTAATGTCAGTAACCTCACTTGTATTTATGTTTTTGGCTATATAACCCTGTTGTGTCTTGTGTGTTACGTTTAATAAAATAAAATAAAAACATTTACTATAGTAAAGGAGGTCTTGGCAAAACCCTGCATCAGTAAGATTTGCTGGAGGTTAAACCAATAACAAGGATTTAGATACATTTTGTCCAGCAGAAAATATTCATTATTTTCTCTCTCTCTTTCATCATTTTCTCTTTATTTTATGACAAATAAAAATGCATACTCACTGTGTTTTCAATCAATCATTCAATTTATTTATTTCAAACCTGCACAAAATGTTTTAAGACACTTGTAACCAGAGAATTTAAGTCTGCTCTTAGTCTGAACCACGAGACAAAGTATTGTGGGGCCAGTCCATTCAAAGCTTTAAAAAAAAAAAAAAAAAAATCTTTTCTAATATTCACATGAAGCCAGCGTACATGCACAAAGATTGGGCTAATGTGCGAATACGCTTTTAATTTCTGTGATAATTGAAACAGAAACTTTTTTTTTTTTATTGGGTGTAGATGACACACAACCAACGTGGACTGGGGCTGATTCCCTGTTTAAAAGTGAATTGGAGTGATTTCATAGATGAATAAGCTGTTTTACCTTTCACAAGGGAAGCCACATCGACACATACAAACATAAAAGAAATCTCTCCACCCTAACGCATCTATAGTTATTGTGCCATAAGGTAAACTTGTAGCTGACAACAAAGATCTTCATAAGCTGGCAGCATTACGTTTAATGACCTTAATAATTCCCTGCATGCTGACTTGTCATCTCTGTCTCAATAAAAATGGAAAAAGTCATTGCGATGCGCTCGTACCTTGGAGTATTATTGAAAAACCAAATGAGAGTGATTTGCATTCAGTCTTATTTTGGATCCAATAATGTTTTCCAGAGCGGAATGCCTTATGAGCGGCGAGGGTATAGTATGTTGCCACAGCTGAGCACGGCGAAAGCAGACTCCCGGCTGAAGCAAAGGGAAGACGGCTCTACGCTGAGAAATATAGAGCGCATTTGAATATATCTGAATAAAAAGGTCGGGCTCCAATAGATCTGCAGTCGATAGAAAATAGTCATCGCATTATATTCATTTTCAAGGTTGTCATGGATATGGAATTCATTGGAACAGTTCCACCACCGCTGTTAATAATGTGGCAACAGGCTCCGTCCACCTCTTCATCGTGTGTGTAATTCAAATACAAATGAAAAGTTCAAGATTTTAGTCGTTATTGTTAATCACACTGAGTTCAGAGAGATACGTCCATTTGAATAAGTTGAGTTGAGTGTTTCTTTATTTCATGGAATGGGAGAAGTTTTTTACGTCCTTCCCACTCCACTTCCAGCTGACATTTAATAATGAATTTTTTAAATACATATTGAAAATGTAAATATTGAAAACATGGTGAAACTGGGGAAAATACTGCGGCTTGATTGTATATTTAAGCGCAGAATATAGGGCGACAGTAGCTCAGTTAGTAGAGCATTGGCCTTTGAGCCTGAAGGTCGTGGGTTCGAGACCACCTCAAGACTTTCTCCACCGACTCCCATTGATGTCTGCTGTCGTTGTGTCCTTGGGCAAGACACTTAACCTCTGGGAACACCAGCCACAGTGGGACGGCTGCGGCTGTAAAGTGCCAAACTGCCGCAGTGTCCTTAGGCAAGACACTTCACCCCCATTGCCTAGAATGAGTCTGGTGTGAATGGTTGGTGGTGGTCGGAGGGGCCGATGGCACATACTGGTTGCCTTGCTTCTGTCGGTGTGCCCCAGGGCAGCTGCGGCTACAGTAGTAGTTTATCACCACCGTGTATGGAGTGAGTAAATAATGACATGTAAAGCGTCTTTGAGTGTCCAAAAAAGCGCATATAAGTCAGATGCATTATTATTATCATTTTATTATTGTTATTATAGGCAACATGTACAAAAGGTCATGTAATATGTATGAATATATGAATGTATGAATTCTGCTTGAATAAATATAATCAGTCAATCTAGTCAGAGTTCAATGTACATCAAACCTTAATTATCAAATACATAGAATTTTCAAGCAAACATTAATTTACAATTACTTATGCAATATTGTAAATTTTTCACATTCCAAAGCGGAAAAACAATTCAGAATGATCCACTATTTGTGAAAAAAAAAAATGTAAAAATAGTGAATGCGACATTACATCATCTATAGTGAGTGGTGTTTGTCAGAGCACAAATCCCAAATACAAAAATATTAATGTTGAATCACTACAAATAGAACTTCAACTGGTTAAATGAGAAAAGAAAAAAAATTTCAAACTTAAATGGTAAAAAGCTGAGAAAAGTTACTAGGATACCTCATTAGGATAACTTCATCAATCCAATAATCATGATTTAGTGGATCAACCTCGCACTTTACAAACATCTGCTGGTCTCTGCTCATGCTTCCCCCATGAAAAGTAGTTCCAAGAAATTACACATCCCATAGCGAGCACCTGATGCCCCCTTTTTCTATGTATAGCCTGGATGAATACTCCGAAGAGCAGCCTGCCCAAAAACGATGCACTGATAAATTTAGCCTCGTCACTTTTGTACCTCAACTCTTGACACCCAACTCTGTGAAAGCTTAAGTTTCCAGTCTCCCTTTTCCCCAGGGCCGAATTTGCAAAAGCGGGTCATCCCTGACTTCATCTCCTCCCTCTGGTCGCGTAGTCTTATTCATCTATCATAAAGCTTCCCCTGAGGGTTTCCCTTGGCGATGTACATAAATTGGGCTTCTCCTCAAAACCGTTGGAGTTTAGCAAATGGAATGTACCTCGCAGCATGGCTTGGTGTCCTACTGCCACCGTGCCTTCCCCCCCTTTCTATGCTTATCTGTGGGCTGTTTTATCTGCTTGCCAAGGTCAGACAGGCTTGAGGCCGATCAGACCTCCGATAAAGGTGTACGAATCAAGAATGAAGCGGTGGGATGGGTGTGGGGTCGGATGCCGTGATGGAGGCTTGGTCAAATGGATTGTTGATGTCGCAGCTGAACAGTTTTCTTTCAGATAGGAGCTTGCTTTTGTAGTCGACTCTGGCTATACCTCCTGGATGTCCTGAAAACACCTTAAAAAAATTAAAAAGAAGCAAGATTGTCGTGTCGTCTCGCTGCGTAACAATGCCTTCCGTTTATCAGCGACAAACACGATTTGCGGGTTTATCTAATTCCATTTCGAGTCATAGTCAGGAGAAAAAAGGAAAAGAAAACGGAAAGGAAGGTAAAGCGGTGAGTTGAAGGATGCTGATAGGAGGAAGAGGAGGAGTGGGAGAGAGATCTAGTAACAGTATCAGAAATATTTCCCACACAGGGCTCCGGGGGAAAGATAGCTCCACCGCAAAATCCGCAACGCCTGTGCTGTTGGGCGCAGTGGCAGGAAACGGATCAGGTTCACGAAAGCGCGAGATCCTTCCAATACCCTCCGAAAGTTTTTAATGTTGAGTGATGCAGACTTGATCCAGGGACTGGGTTTATTAGTAAAGTCCCACTCAGTATTAAGGAGTGTGTAAAAAAGCCGAAGCAACACAACATATATGATATATGAAGTGCAAATGCTATGAGTAAATCAGAAGCCTTTGCAATGTTTCGCACATTGGCTCCGTTGGTAAAGCATCGGCCTTTGACACTGAAGGTTGCGGGTTCTATCCCCCAACGAGACCTTCTCCACCAACTCCCACTGATGTCTGCTGTCAATATGTCCTTGAGCATGACACTTAACCCCACTTTGTCTGAAGCCCCCGCTGAAAGATCAAGGCTGTTCTGTGAATTGGGTGGCAGCTCTGATTGCCACCCCCCCGCCCCAGAAATGGATTAAGGGGAAGAAAATGGATGGATGGATGGATTGGAAGTTTTGGCTGCTAACTTGGCCAGCTGCAGAACAGGTCCACATCTCTTTGTTGGCAGATGTGACCCAAGCCTTGACCTTCACTGTAGAACTCTCTCATACGTGCCGTGCTTTGTCGCCATCGATGTATTTTCCATTATAGTTAAGTGAAGACTTTTGCACATCCAGCAGCCAATGACCCCTCTGATATTTTTTTTTGTATATGCTTTATCCTTGTTATTGAAATGAGCGGCACAGTAAGCTCGTCTGGGTTTAACTCCACTTGCCTTTCTTTGTGTGGTTCATGTTCTCCCTGTCTCTGTCTAGGTTACCTCGAGGTGCTTCCCTTTCTCCTACCACTAAAACCATGAACAATTTGTATGAATGTAACGAGTGAGTGAATGGACGGTGATGGTAGGAGGCTCCAATGTGCACCATGTGTGGAGTGGAATTTCAGATACAACACATTTTTTTACGCGCTTGATGAGACCTTGGTATGATGACAGATTATTTACTTACTTGTTTTTTGTCAACCATTTTAATCCATGATGATGTAGAACAACTCTTGGACATGTGATAAATTAAGAATAAGCTGTGTTCCTGTTACATCCAGCTGAATCAAACTCCAAAATCTCTGTGTCTTTATGTACCTGTGCTCCTCTCCCCTTGCTGCTGGTCCATTCCCAATGTCTTTGCTTGTCTTTGTCAGTTGCTAGTTCCGATTGAATTTTGAGTTTGTTTTCTCATCTTGGACTTTTTTTAATCATCATTAAATCATTATTATTTTTGAGTCCTCCCCCATCCCATTCCATATTGTGACACATCTACCATTATGTTGTGTTTTCATTTTCTTGTATTGGTCTATGCATGTGTTTCCATTCCAATCATAAGGAGTGTTTATTTATACATTTTTGATGTATTCTTGCAAATATATATATTATTTGCATTGGTATTTTTATTCTGACAATTGATTGTATTGTTTAGCAGACTAGGTTGATGCTCTGCCTCTGTTAAGCACTTCAAAAAATGGTTATATAAATAAAGTGGATCGGAGATGAGTCATTAAGAGGGCCTCAGCTTTACAAATACAGCAGTTATTTGTCAGTACTCCAAAGGGTTGTAAAGGAGGTTGATTTTAAATATTTATCGATTTAAACAAGCATTTTCGGGAAATAGGTGCAAAAGGAGTATTTAAATCCCATCCTCCGATTTGAAAACATATCTTTCTGTCCGAAGTTTGCATGTTCTCCCCTTGTCTGAATATGATTGTTTTTCTATGTATAAAGCTTAAATTGTAGAGATGGCAGCATAAGACCAGAAAAGACAAATTTCCAAATAAAAAAGGTCAAACCAGATTGTTGAAATGTATCCAGAAACTGAGCGTGAAAGACCGATTCATTGTTAGATGAAATAAAACAGAAATCAGAAGTCTTTTGCTACAATCAAGCCACTATTTCAGCGGAAGAATCAGTTCATTTCAAACCGTAAGCCACATTCTTAAAGCCTGTTTCACAATTCCACATCTCTTTGTCATGTTTTTTTGTGAATTGCTTTCAACCATCAAACACCATTATTATATATTGGGAATGTGGATTTGTCATAGAGTTTGGCCAGAAAAACCATGACATTATAATTCACAAAATTACAGTAGTGCATGAAAGTTCACGCAGACCTTTTGATTATGAATGATACAAAAAACGTCACTAATTATTAGAGACGCTTTTGTGATAGTTGAGGTTAAATTTGTAATTCACAACAGCAGCCTTTTCAGAGGACGTTACAAAGTTGACAATTGTCCAACCACAGATCAGAGAATCAAACAGGAAATGCATTATTCGCATCCTCTCCGATGTTGAGCTGCCGATTCTTCTCGGCAAAAAGTTCTCCAAAAAAAACCTCCTCCAGATCTTAAAAAATCCGGAGCCAATTACATGAACTGCACATTTGAGATTTCCACATATGGGCTTAATAATGTCATAATTTGAGAATTGTAACCACCTTTATTTGACAATTAAGAAACATGTTTCCATTTAAAATCTCAAAAATTTGTCTAAAAAGATTACATCTCTAGTTAGGTGTGTATATTTTCAAGCACAACACAGGAATCCTCATTGCGACCTGCCGTCCAACCTACAGAGGAGATCAAATATCTTGGACACCAGGTAATCTTTTGTAGGATAGAGACATGTAATGACAGCATTGGAAACTTTGTCGTCAAAATGTTTGCCCATCTAAAGATAAATCAAAATTGGTCATTATAAGGCATTTTGTGTACCCCATACTGTACAGAGTCTGACTGTGGCTCACAATGACTCTATGAAGATATGGTTGAAAGTGTCGCCATTTTTTAGCGCCCGTGAAATGTAAATTGTAGTGTGAGGTTTGTCTCCAGCAGTTAATGCATGTAATATTCATGTTATCAGAGAACATTCATATTTTTAAAGCCAGGCTCAAGACACACCTTTTTAGATTAGCTTTTGATTAGTATTTATTAGTCCATTATTATATATTCTATTTATCTTTTATTATTAGTATTTATTAGTCCATTTTTATATATTCTATTTATCTTTCATTATTTATTATATTGCCATTGCTTTTATTCATGTTTTGTGTGATAGTTCCTTTCAGGCTCACATTTTAGTGTTTTACTTATTGTATTGTTTTTAGTATCCCCAGTGTTTCCTCTGGAGGAGCCCTCTGCGCTGGGAGCGGTGGTTGGCTGTGGCTGTGGGGGTCGGACTCTTGGACCTGGTGGGGGCCCGGGGCCTCGGTTTTGGGTCTCCTCTGGGTCCTGTCTTGTCCCCTTTGGCTATGGGCGGCTCTCTGCTCCTGGCGCTGACGGCTCCTTGGATGGCGTTTCTTCAGCCGGTTGCATCTGAACCCTGCCAAGTCTCTTATCCTCGTTTTATTGTTTTATCGGTGCGTGTGTGTGTGTGCGCGTGTGTGTGTGTGTGTGTGGGGGGGGGGCATGGGCAGGATTGTTTTTTAGCCAAACTGTAGAGCACTTTGTGTTGCATCTGTTGTATGAAAAGCGCTTTATAAATAAACTTTGATTGATTGATTGATTGAATAATTTATGCCATTCATTTATCCAATCAAATCATCCAAGTTCTCTGTCCTGGGACGACTTATGAAAAGGATGGAACTATGAACCAGTTTCATCTGTGATCATATTAACAACTAATGACTAAAAACTTGTATCGTCATGGCTACATCTGCACACATAGCTTCCTCTTTGGCCATGTTTTTCAACTGCGCTCCTCCAAACAACAGCCTGCATATTAAAAAATCCATCTGAGATCTCTCTGCATTCCTTTTGTTGCCATTCTTCAAAATAAAAGTGACATCTGTATTGCTCACTAAATCCTTAGCCTCGCTTGACTTAGCGTAAGCCTGAGAGAACGCCAGAGCAAAGACAATAATGTCCGCGGCGCTATCATACTCCCAAACAGCACGAAAACACATAGTCTTTGTCAGTGGGGGGAACACTGGCTCTTAAATAATTCAAATGTCTGTCCTCGGATGCCAATCAGAAATACTAGTGCCATAAAAGCCACGTTGATGCAAAAAGAGAGGAGAGCCCCTGCAGCAAATGAATGAAGGCATTATTCTTGTTATCCTCCAGAGAAACGCAGGCGAGCTACTATTTCTTCTGGATTTATTTCTTTATTTATTCTCTGCCAGCGTGCCGAGATGCTGAGATTTTGAAGTGGCCTGAACATTAGGGCATGATGGGAAGGTTCAATTTGGTAAAAGAAAACCAGCAATTTAAGCCATGTTGTAGAAACTGTATCGTGTTTTTCTGTATGTAAATGTTGGCAAAAGGGAATAGGACTATGTGTGGCAAGATCGGGAAACCACACAGCCATACAATATTTACCAATGTTAAATATTCATCATTTAACATGTGTGTTTTAGCCCCACTAAAAATAAAAAAAGAGTGTCTTCAGAACTATTTTTAACAAGAGTGCATGTGTAGTGTAGGACAAGCACAGACAACTTAAGTGGCTTATGGTTACCCTCGGCAACAACAGCAGTTTTAAAATGTCAATACATTGCTTCAGAGGAGACGTATTCCACAGAGAAAATTTCTTTAAGCTTTTAAACATTTTTCCTGGTAATAATATGATGTCATTGTTCAACTGACATCAAAGAGATTTTATCAATCAATCAATCAAAGTTTATTTGTAGAGCGCCTTTCATACACAGGGCAACACAAAGCGCTTCACAGTCCACATCACAAATCATCACATAAAACAAACACCAGAATCACAATTAAAACATTAAAATCACACAAAAGATTAAAACACAAATAAAACATTAAAATCACACAAAAGATTAAAACACAATTAAAACATTAAAATCACACAAAAGAATAAAACCATTAAAACTTTCAAAATGACACAAGAAATTAAAAAAATAAATAAAAAAAATAAATAAATAAATGACAACAGTGCATTAGAAATTGAGATAAAATCCTTCAGTTGTATGCACAGGCAAACAGAACAGTCTTTAACCTGGATTTGAACATTGACAGAGTAGACGCCTCCCTCACATTTTCAGGGAGATTGTTCCAGATCTTAGCTGCATGGATCTGAAACGCAGCCTCCCCATGTTTGGTTCTCACTCTGGGCACCAGCAGGAAACAAACTCTTGTTTTAAAACAAACTCTTTTGAAGGTGAAACTATTATCTTCAGAATTGCATGTGTGTTCGCAGCCACATTTGGGAATAAAAGTACAAAAATATGTAAATAATATATAGAGCTCTTTTCAACACTCAAGGCACCCAAAAATGGATTTTGTGCGCCATAAAATCCATTAAAACATTCATACAATCAAATAAATAAATAATCCACAGATCCAACACCTTCTTCTGGTGGTAGCATAGGGCATTAAAGCCAGATAGCTTTTTTTAGCCTCAATGCTTGTGTTGTATTAATCCTGACATTTATCAACACATATGGACATTGGTTTTGGTCCATAAAGTGCAGATGACCAATGTGTTTTATGTTTTATTTCTTGTTTGTTTGGACTGATTCTCTGATCTGTGTTGGCGAATTCAACAGTTGTGTAAAGTCCTCCAAGATCAATGCTGTTGTAATTTAGGGCTATACAAGAATACATTGAATTGAATTGAATTAACTATATTTTCGGCTATATATTTTACATTCTAAAGCCTGCCAATAAAAAGTCAAAAATGTCAGTATAGTTTTTAAAGGCAAAAAATATATGCTATCCAATGAAATGTCTGCACAAACAAAAAATCCAAACATATACTGTTTTCTTAATTTCTTCCAAGCATGTGTAAATTGGAAGTGTTTACATTGTAATGTCTGCTAACTTGGCCATCTGCAGAACTGGCACTGGTATCTTTGTTGGCAGATGTGAGACCAGCCTTGATCTTCACTCTCCCTTAGGTGCCATCATATGCTCATTTGCATATATTTCATAATAGTTACCAGTGAGGGCTGCATACTGTTTTACATTCATTCGTGACTGTGCAGTGGCAGCGAAATGAATCGGCTCCATTTCGTCATGGCAACAACAGGTGAAATAATAAAACATATTGTATGCCAATCTCTATAAGAACCAAAGACTGTATATCAGGAGTGGTCTGACCGAGTGCCGACGTCACCTTAGTGTTTACCAAATGCAGAACATAAGCCAGCTGGAGCCAATTTCCTTATATGGGCATTTGTTTCGACGGCGTTTGCTTCATGCCGTAACAGGGGCAGATGTGTTGCTAAGATGGTTGCTAAGGTAAGATGGGGTTTTTGTAAATGTAGTCATCTCCCTAATATGGCTCACATCTTGATTCACAAAGACAATATCACAATATAAAGATCAGGGTCAGAGAGTTTACTTTTCAATTCAATGGGAGCCAGAGCAAAACTTGTCCATAAGTACTTCCTGTTGGGATTCATTAAGCTTGCAGGTTAGCATCATCCATCTATACACTATGATGAGAACCCAGGCACCCAGTTTTATTAGGGATATTGATTTTGGTGCTGCTGCTTTCCGATTCACTCTGCTGTGTTTAGTGTCACAATTATTGTTCTCCGTTCTTCTCAGACAGTTGCTATGGATACTTTGAAAATCCTTAGTTTGGTTCTTGTGGGAGTAAAATTAATTGGCAACATTTTCCATTTAAATGAATAAGCAGAACCGGAGCGTGTCTGAGGAGGCCACTGCAGAAGTGAGGCTGAAATATGTTAACGTTTACAATACTGTGGCTACTGTAGATCTAAGCATATAGGCCATTACATGAAGACACATACTCTGATTTGATTGGCTGAGATCCACCTGTGCCCCGCCCCTTTCGACAAACACAGACACATACAGAGACGCTTGTTAATAGATGATTATTAATTATTCAAAGATGTCGGGCAGGATTAAGTCGGAGACGGTGAATTATGACCCCATGGAGCTACAACATTTACGCATCGTCATCTCACAGCCAGAAACATGTACGGAATACAAAACGAGAAATCACAAACAAATGACGTCTTTCAGTGCGAGTAATTATTACATATAGGCTACATTCATAACCATTAGTTATTGTTTTGATTCTATGTTTATATGCTCTCTCTTGGTTTCCATTCATTGACTGACTGTCATACTCTAATAGAAATTCATAACACACTCGTGAATTCCACGGCGGAGGGATACGGAGAATGACAATGATGGAAAGGCAGGAGCTACTGGGTTTGTCCAAGGACAGAATTGGAATACTCATTTGCACATTCCATGTCGTATCCACGGCCCATAGATATCAATATGTAGGCCTACCCTTCTATTATTCAACGAGGTTTTAAGGTTTTCCCACATTTGAGTAATGTGGTTTTAAGTGTATAATTTTAAAGGCCTGACATTTTATTGCTAAAGCTGCAGGGTGTGTGAGAAATGCGTTTACAAGAAGTCCACAGAAGTCCTGATATGAGTGATTTTTGCTGTTGAGGCCATTGATAAACGTAACAATGTGGTATAATTAGAGTTGCAACTATAAGAGCAATGTACCAGTACGTACGTAGGTGAGTGAAGCAGAATAAAACAGATTGTACACTGCAAAAAAGTATAACATATGAGGTAATGAATGCTTGAATCAAGTACTGTTATCTTAGGTTGAACATATTCTGACGTTCTTAAAGCAAGATTTTTAGAAGCCATTTAGTCTTGTTTCAAAAACTCTTTCTTATTTCAAGGGAGACATTTCTCATATTGTTTTAAAACACGACCCATTGGTAAATCTTGTTTTAAGGCAGTCATATGTACTCAAATTAAGATACATTTTCCGACTTTCACCTGTATTTGCTAACAGCAGATTAGAACAATCTTAGAGTTCGGGGTTATCCTATAAGGACCAATACCAATGTCCACAAATCTTTCCCTGCTCTTAGACCATTGTGCATCTGCAAGAATTAATACAACGACAAAAAACAGTGGGAAAAACAACAATTCGGGAAGAACCAGAGTGATGGAGGGCACCATGCACGGACAGACCGTACGTCCAGGACAGTTCAATTTCCAAAATACTGTGAAAGCATTTAAAGCGTTTAATGCATATATTTCACTACAATATGCCTCAATCTTACATAGTGTCTTTTAAAGCTGTGAGTTGTGTTACGGGCCAGGCCCTTACTGTCCAGGAGAGGGAGCTGTCTGGGGTTTGCCTGCCTTCTCTGCTGTCTCCTCCTCTGTGCAGGTCCACACCTGCACCATGCCACGCCCATCATCAATGGGTTTTTTCACCTGGGCGCTGAGAGCTGCTCACTCTCCTCCTCGCCTCCTGTCCTCCTGTTCTCCGGTGCTGCTGCTCGGCTGGGTCCTGTCTTGGTGGGCTCTTCTTGAGCCACCATGTCCATTCCTTTGTTGCACATTTGAGTTTGTCTTTTGGTTTATGCACCACATTCACTGCACACCACACACAGGCTTTCATTGCACTCACACACCTGCACCACACACTGATTACAACATGCTCACATCCCATACCTTGGTTTTTGTTCAGGTTATACTCTTTTTGTTATTATTAAATATACTTGTTACACTTTTTACCCCCGTTTCGCCTCCCTATTTGTTGTGGCCCTGAGCCGGCCGTAACAGTTGACCAAAAACAAAAGGCTTTTAGTGTAATTGCTTTCCACCACTTGAGAAACCCTTACGAGATGTGACCGAGCATCACCAAAACCCACAACTTGCGTGTCCTAACCTCTGGTCTATTGTCTAAATATCCATTGTGTGTACTTAGTGTGCACTTGCATATTGTTAAATGTCAACTGAATGATTTTATCTGTACTCTTCTGAATAGACTGTGACTATTTATGATGTTAATCCCATGTGTGGTTTTAATGTTTTAAGGTTTGCAATTTTCTTGTTTATGTATTTGATATTTTTTGTCATCTTATCGTCTGTTTCTAATGCGCTGTGGGATTTTAATGGTACTTTTTATGTTTAATGTAGGTTTTAATGTGTATGCATGATGTGATATGGGTTGTGAGGTGGTTTGCCTTGTGTGGGAAAGGCGCTCTACAAGTAAAAGTTGATTGTTTGATTGATAGTGTGCACTTGTTTATAGTAGTAATTTTACTAAGATTTTTTTCATGCAAAACAATCATTTTTCTGCAGGAATGTTTTTTTCATTTTTTTAGTTTAACCAGGAAAGTCTCCATTAAGATTAAGAACCACGTTTTCAAGGGAGTCCTGGATAAGAGGCAGAAAAAGTTACACAGTTATATCAATTCGAGATTATGCAAAAAGTTACACACAAATTCATAAAATTACAGATAATAAAAAAAAAATGTGTGTGCAAGTGACCAATATAAAAAAAAGTCATTAATTCAAGCAGGCCTTAAATCCATGTCTTACTCTCCAAAGAAAATTCCTCCTTTGTGACTCTCTTACTTACAATGGCAATAAGAATAACTGTAGTTCTGGTTCCGATCCTCACACCTTCTGTGCCGTTTGCTCTGTCTTCAGGTGATGTCAGCGAACGTCCCGAGAGCGTAGAGGAGCATTTTGTGTGTGTTAGCGTGAGAAAAGTTGAGGTCATTACTCATTGATAAAGCCCCAGCGGAACACGCATGTTATCTGCTCCTGCCTCGGGACTCCCACAAGCAACCTCCGCAATTAGCCGTCTTCCCCTTACCTATTTGTCCCGCTGACAGCCGACCCGACCCTTGCACCGTCGCCGTGGTGATGAGGGACCGTGCGAGGCTATACCCCCCTAGCGCTGTCTGTGGCGGGACGCTTATGACATCACTGGACACGAGCTCAGTTCACTCATAATTTACACCATGGAGACTATTTATAGCTGCCCAGAAATGAAGGTAGATGTGATGGTGGTGGTTCTCAACTGGTGGATCGTGGGTTTGTTATTGGTGGGGATTTCCTGGGCAACATGTACAAATCATCTATCTGCAAAACTATATTTTCTAATAAAAAATTCCCAAAGCAGTGAACTTTTTGTTTTGTCCAATTCATCCTTGTATGTACGATTTTGGTTTTCATACCTTTGTGACTTTTTCTGTTTCTATTTGTAGTTCATGTATAAGTCATTATGTTATGATATTTAAATTATTAGAATTATTTTATTTTTTACACACTGAGACTTGATTGGCTGGAACTAGTTACATGAACTTGATTTGTTTCAAAGTTAGGTACTCAAGCTTTAACTCAAATGTACAAACATCTATTTTAATACTAAGTAATTAAATCAGTAATCTTCTATTAATTTTCTTCATATTTTTTGTATTTTTATTAAAAAAATAAACTAAATCCAGTTCCTATTTGAACCATAGCCTTTCGCCTTTAAGATATTGCCAGTGAATGCAGTAATGTGGAATTGTACTGTGGTGTATTGTACTGTGGTGTGTGTAGTGTGGTGTTGTGTATAGTGTAGTGTGTGTTTATTTCTTTATTTGAATGGGACAGTGCATGTCAATGAACAGACACATTAAAAACATGAATGTAAACATGCAAGATTATAGGCAAAGGCTAATTTCCATCTGTAGTCCCATAGGGTCAGGGTCACACGGGTCAAATATAGCAACATTAACAGAAAACAAAAGAGGAAACAAAATAACATAAAAACAGTTTGTATTCCGCTACAGGCCTTTAGTAGTCCACCAACATCCACAATGTTAGAGTCCACATCATTGCACACACACAACAATTGCAAACGTACTGTTATGGGCTCTATGCACGCACCACTTCCGCGTTTTAGCTAAAGCCCCACCTCACTTCCTGTTCGCGGGAAACAGCTTGAGTTTCACTGGAGTTCAGTAGTGCTTTACACGAGTTTCCAAAATAATGCTCAAACGGGGATTAAACTGTGAGGATACTGGGCATTTTTGGCACACAACAGTGCTCTTTGATTGTGCTGTCATTGTGTTTTTATAAAGTTTAAAAATCGCTCAGGGTAGCCACAGTCAAAGCTCTACCTCAGAGGGAAAGCACAGTGACACTTTTGGGTCAGTTTCACAGCTGAATGTATCAATCTAATTACTAAAAAACGTCACTAAAACTCACCTAAATGCCATAGGATAGCATAGGCAGGAAGTGAAAGGGCTGTTCTGCGTTAACAGGAAATTACGTCACGCCTCCCCTTGCATATAGCCCGTTGCACACATCCCGTCGTTGCACACGTCCCATTATTGCACACATCAGATTATTGCACACATTAAATTATTGTACACATCCCGTTATGGCACAAATCTCATTATTGCACACATCAAATTATTGCACACATTCAATTATTACACACACCCGGTTATTGCACAACATCCTTGCATTACAGTCAACCAAATCTACACATGACCTATTTCCCCAACATTATTAATGGTCGCTTGTTTGAGACGACCTTAACCACTCCTTTAGGAGACTTTTAAATGAAGTAAAACTAGGGGCCTCTCTTACAGAAGTCAGTGTAGTGTTGTGTTGTGTGTAGTGTGTTGTGTGGTGTGTTATGTGTAGTGCGTTGTGTTTTGTGGTGTGTGTAGTGTTGTGTGTAGTGTGTTGTGTGGAGTGTTGTGTGGTGTTGCGTATAGTGTAGTTTGGTGTGTTGTGTGTAGTGTGGTGTTGTGCATAGTGTAGTGTGTTGTATGTAGTGTGGTGTTGTGTATAGTGTAGTTTGGTGTGTTGTGTGTAGTGTGGTGTTGTGTATAGTGTAGTTTGGTGTGTTGTGGATAGTGTAGTGTGTTGTGTATAGTGTGGTGTTGTGTATAGTGTATAGTGTAGTTTGGTGTGTTGTATGTAGTGTGTTGCGTTGTGGTTTGCTGCACGAGAGATACACCATGTTATTTCAAGCATAATGTTAGCGAGGTGTAACAGCCAAGTGATCTCTTAACCTAAATATTTTAATTAAAAAACGCCTCCAACTTAATTGCAATTGCCAAAGTTACAGCTCATTTACCACAATTATATTTTAATACTGTACATGATTAGTCGGATAATCACTTCGGAGTAAAACTGATGGGAAAAACATAGTAGCGAGATATGCTGTATTTGATTGTTCTCACTAGTCAGTTAGCTGAATTAGAACAAGTGTATTTAAGCCTCTAGCCATATTGAGAACGACAAAAATGAAGATAATAATAATTACAACTAAAATATTTGTGTGTGTCTGAGAGAGATTAAACAATTAACCTTGCAGAATCAGGACCAAAGCTAAACTCAATCGCCAATCTTATTGTCCTAATAAAAAGAGAGGTATTCATATTCAGAGAAAATGACGTAGTACCAGAAGTTCAATCAATTAATCACAGTTTTTTTGTTTAGCACAGGTCCTACACAAGGCAATTCAAGGTGCTTCACAGAGACAATAGAAAAAAAACACATAAAATACAAAGAAAAGCAGTTCTCTTTAAAAGTATAGGGAATAAAAGCTTGTTAGTGAAAGATAAAAAAGTAATAGACAATAGAAATTAGATTAAAAAATCAGTCGTATGTAACTGACTTGAAGTTGACATGAGCAACTTCAATTTTGTTGCATTTTTAGAAGGATGTATATTTATGACCATGGGGCACTGTACTATTATGTTAAAGTGGTTCTCACCCCCGCTCCTCGGAGCTTACGTCACTCACATTTCCTGTTCAAATCTTCCTCTAAATGGGCGTAGCCTGGAGGACTAAAGGGGGCGTGAATGAGACTGGGCCGTTTACATTGCTCTGGGCGGGGGGCTGCTGACGTCAGGTCTTGCTTCAGACGTCAGGTCTTGCTTCAGACGTCAGGTCTTGCTGGCACGCCAGTGTTGGCGCCAGATTCAAAATTCAAATATACAGGTCGCCAGCAGATGGCGCCTCACAGACGGTTTTAGGCAGAAAGTTTAACTTTCAACTAATTTGCACCAAAGAGACAAAATTATGACCAGGATATGTAGACAACACTATTGGACACTCATTTATACCGTTTATCAGCAAAAGGGTGAGGGTGAGTTGTCCTTTAAGTAAGTATTTTTCAACAATAACATATTCAAAATAGTCCCTCCCCTTTGCTGAAGTAAGACCCTCCCCTTTGCAGAAGTAAGACCATTTACCCAAGGAGAAAGGTTCAACCAATGACGATTCACCATTGATGAATTTGAATTAATTTCGACCAATCACAAAGAACATGGGTTAATCAAGGTATGCGTTAGACTCTTCACAATTAGAAAAAGTGACTGACATCTGCTTTCACTTGAATTTCCACGGCTCATCCCAATGTCTTGTTACATACAGTATATCCATAGTAAAATCTATTAGACTGTTTTTTTTAAATACATTTTAAAGAATGTATTAGTACCATTATTTGTTTTCCACCTTCAATCCCTTGTACTTGTACTAATAATGTTGCAACCCAATCTGCAGCCCTACTCTATGCTGTGGACCTCTGGGGAGTCCCGTGTGATATAAATACATGTAACACTATCTAATCAAAGGTGAGCCGTCAAAGGTCCCCCGACGAAACCAGTCAGTTTACAACCCAAGAACATGGCAAGATTGTGGTCGATAACTCAATGGAAACCGGTGGCTTTGACGGAGCTACAGGCTCTGGGTCCCCGGTGGACGGCTCGTTCTAAGCACCAGCAGTGGATGAAGTGGAATATTCCCCAAACAGAGAAGTGTTCGAGAGATTCAATTTTGTTTCTTGAAATAGTTGTATTAATCTCTTCCCTTTTTTTTTCTTCTTCTTCATACCTACCTTGAATGAAGGTCAGCATTTGCTCTGCTTTGGCTTGGATGAAAGTCTGTGAAGGATAAGGATAATGAATTGTTAAGTTCTGATTGATATTGGAATGTTAAGATTAGCATGACAAAACTTTCTGTAAATCCTGCTCCTGCAAAGTCACCATGGTTTACAGTTGTTAATTATTGTCTTGTGTGTCTGTTTTAATTTGAACTTCCATCCGTCCATCCGTTTTCTTCCCCTTAATCCATTTCTGGGTAGTCAGTCAGAGCTGCACCCTGCTTTGTCAGCGTGAGCATAGCCTTGATCTTTCAGCAGGGGATTCAGGCAAAGTGGGGTGAAGTGTCTTGCCCAAGGAAACAACAACAGCAGACATCAGTGGGAGTCGGTGGAGAAGGTCTCATGGTGGGATTGAACTCATGACCTTCAGGCTCAAAGGCCAATGCTCTACCAACTGAGCTACTGTCGCCAAATTGAACTAAATTGAAATTAGAGTGTGTAATGAAGATTTATTAATACAGTTTAGGAAGTATGCCATTTTGACATTGAAAAATAAAAATAATAAAAAATAAATAAATAAATAAAATCGATAACAGGAGTGGATACAAATATTTCATGTCGCAGAAACCAAAAGCTCATCCCCGATCGCTGGCAGGTTTCCGACATTTCTCCTTCAGCCTGCCAAATGTCAGCCTGGGCCTAAAAGCCACTTTTTGCCGCGGGAAGTGTAAAAAACATGTGAGCAAAAGTGTATCATTTCAGACATTTCAAAAATAGGGTGTGTTCCTTTACCACATTGATTCATCGCCCTTTTAGGAATTGCGTGAACAATAAAAAATAAAAACTGGAAAAAGCTGTCTAAGGCACTCATCTCTAACTGAAAAGGTCACTGCTGCTACGGGAGATTCATCGTTTATGTAAATTCTAATTCACACTTGGCAAGCTTAGACCTATTTTAAAGACGTATTTGTGGTAATGCGGTTCATAAATGTGCAGCGAAAATGAAAGACTTTGATCCCGTTCCGTTTTGCATTTGTACATACCACTTTAATGAGGCAAAACAGTAAGAATGCAAGGGCAAATATCTCTACCTTTGGCTAGACACTTCATCCATCTTGCCTGAGTTTTTGTGTTAAAGCTGGAATTTCTAAATTTAAAGACAGAAAACATGAACCATAGAATTAGACAATCTAATCAATTTTCTATCTCTCCAAAAAAGTAGTTTAGTTTTGTGGATCCTTGTATTTTTGGCCTCTGTCACAACCTTAGATCAGCTTTTTCAGATAAAAAGTGAAAAACAACGAACCACCATCACGCTCAGGGTGCTCTAGGCCCAAAGTGTCAAATAGTGACTCATGGGGCTCCTTCTTGTCCACTGAATGTCACTTTATCTACTTATCCTGCCCTATATCTATATAACTTTTTTGTGTGCTCCCTGTGTACTCTACTGTCCTGTATGTGCGCGGCAACATTGAAATTTCCCCTTTGTGGGACAAATAAAGGGTCTCTTATCTTCCATCCATTTTCTTCCCCTTAATCCATTTCTGGGCCCTCCAGGCCCTCTCCAGGGTCAGCGCTGCACCCAGTACACAGAGCACCACCCCCTCCTGCAGGTGGTGAGATCTTTCAGTGGGGGCTTCAGGCAAAGTGGGGTTAAGTGTTTTGCCCAAGGACACAATGACAGCAGGTCATCAGTGAGAGTCGGGAAATAGGTCTTATGGTGGGCTCAAACCCACGACCTTCAGGTTCAAAGGCCAATGCTCTACCAACTGAGAAACTTAAGTATGCAAAAGCAAAACAAAATTATTATTATCAAATCACGTTGTGGTCTGATTCATTGACACAATTTCACTTTAACAGGACTCTTTCAGATTCAGTTTAACAATGTATTATTTATGAAACAAAAAGTTAGGCGAGATACATTGTTATTATAGCCTGGAATCCTTATTTTACATATGTCTATCAGTATCGGTTCCAGACTAAGTATTTGAGACCACATGGACACATTTACACCATTTGGTTGTGAGTAAATGTTTAGAGACCAGGTAGAAAAAAGAATGAATAAAACCCGAAAATGGCATGGATGAGTAAACGTTGCTACTTTTCGTTTTGCGGTAATGATATACCATTTAAGAGAGATAAAAGTCCAATTGGATGTAAATGACGATGCAAATGTTTACCTTGCGTCTTTGAAGCCTCGCTCTCCTCATTCCAGCGGCCTTGCTTCCTCCTCTCTCTCGCACACTTTTAATCAGAGAAAAAATGTCTTCCTCTTTTTATTCCTATTTCAAGACACGCGCTGAGCCAATTAGCTAATCATTATGGCAAGGCAGGTGGTGCACTAATACAAGATAATAACACACCTTGGGCATTGCGAGCCACCGTACTGCTCCGGGCGTGCGGCTACAGTGCGCAGTCCTGTGCATGCCTAATTGGGTTGTGGGGGCAGAGGGAGGGGAGGGGGCCGGCGCTGAGAAAGTGTGCTAAACTGTAACTACTTTTGTTTTAGAATAGAACGGATCAGGGGTTTTTTATTTGACAAAGTGAATATTCTTCCAGTTATTTCATAATATGACCTTGGCATTTTTTTTCCCCTTTCAAAAATCACTACTATGTGAGCATGTCCCGTGAGACCTCTGAAACTGTGCAGCGCAGGGCCTGGTTAGTAATGTGATGGGAGACCTCTGGGAACACTGGGTGCCAAAGTGGGGCGGCTGCAGATGTAAAGTGCCAAACTGTTGTTGTGTCCTTAGGCAAGACACTTCACCCACATTGAGTTTGATGTGTGTGAATGGTTGGTGGTAGTCAAATACTGGTTTCCCCCCTTCTGTCAGTGTGCCCCAGGGCAGCTGTGGCTACAGTAGTTGTTTATCATGTTATCGTGTACTTTTTCTTTCAGAAAAAGAGCTCAAACACTCAAGGAACTCAGCTAAACATACACTTTCTGAACTCCTCTTGCAGCAACTGAGAAATTCAAATTTCTTGGGGTCTGGCTGGAGATTGATTTTCTTATAAAGCACAAGTGCAAGCCATTACTAATAAGTACAATTTTTGTCTTAAAACTAATCTGTAAATTGCTTCAGCTTTCGTGTAAGAAAAATAATAATGTCTCAATTGTTGCTCCCAATTCTAATTACGCAGATATAATATACTGTAATACCACTTCCTCGTATTTACACTCTCTTGATGTGGTTTATGATAGTTTATGTCGCTTTGTCCTTCGCTGCCCCTATAGGACACACGACTGTACAATGTACCAACAGCTGACCTGGCTTTCACCCCCTGGCTAGAAGGCAATACCACTGGCTACAGAGATGGTTCATCTCAAGGGGCTATTCCTCTTGATAATAGTAAAGAAACTGTGAATAAATAAATCACCCCCGTATGGAGTGAAAGAACACGAAACGTGTGAAGCGTCATTGAGTGTGTTGAATAGCGGTAAATAAAACCATTATTATCTTTATTACTACTGCTTCTACGACTAGAACGAGATGTTTCAGTGTTGGCCCAGTTTGGATTTTCTCCTGAGGTCATCGACTATGTAATTAGGGGAACAGATCAAGGGGAAATTACCATCAAACAATAATAATTATAATGAATGGGTTTTGATATAGCGCTTTTGTGGACACTCAGCAATACATTTCACATATCATTATTCTTTCACTCCATACACTGTGGTGGAAAACTACTACTGTAGCCACAGCCGCCCTGTAGACTGACAGTAGAGAGGCAACCATCCGCCCCTCCAACCATTCATACACACACCAGACTCATTCTAGGCAATGAGGGGGAAGTGTCTTGCCTAAGGACACAATGACAGTTTGGCCCCACTGTGGCACCTGGCTAACCAGGCCCTGCCCCGTTTAGTTAGAGGTCTCAATAGATATGGTTTTCACCTGCAGGTGGCGCCAAAAATCTATGGATGGGAATAAACAAAAGAGTCAAAAAAGTTGCTATGAAGAGACAATGCCTAAGAAAGTTTAAAATTAAAACAGATTTTGACTTATTTTAATTGCATTGAAAACCTGATCAAATTGTATTGTTGTGTCCAGTGGTTTGTGCATCAACCAATCAAAACTATTGCAGCCTCCATCGCCGCTATGTTCTCCACAAATCAAATATCTTCTCTTAATCCAGTTTGAAGCCTTGGTCATGGGAATAAATGAAAAAAAAAGTTAAAATATTTACATTAGGTTTACATTTGTGTACATTGAAATGACTTGCTGGTTGACGTGTTTGGGGGGAAAATCATACAATTACGAGATCAATGAAGTCCTGATTGCAATGCTGTCACATCATAGATAAACTGTCAGACCAGTGAAAAGACTTGGATGGGCCTGCAGATTAAAATAGTCCCATTTTGTGGTTAACCAGGGTGTTTACATGCTGTGGCTGAATACAGTGCATCCATTCTATGGCTGAATCTGCGGCCTGCATGGTCGGCATGTCCCATTTCCTGACTGTCACTCCATAAATACATTTATGAATGTACGATGAGGGACAGATGAATGTAGAGCCACAGAACATGGAATCTGCCAGAGGAACCAAGAGCATTTAGCAGAGGAAGATTTGAACCAATCTCTCAGGCTCTCGGAGCAGGTAAATGCACTGTCCTGAGCTGTTGGGGGTGAGTTGGAACTCAGATTGATTGGATCAGCCTGAATTGATTTGTACTGTAGTGATTTCTCATTTTATGAATGGAAATTATGCACTTTCTAAATCTCCAAAACAAAGTTGTAAAAAGACGTGATCCATTCCCTCTAATTGATTTACAATTAATAATGTAACTTATTTCAGATTTTCTAAAGGTTTAGACCAAATTTCCCAAGTCATGTCATCTCATCACAAAATTTTAAATGCAAAGTTGTGAATTATTCATTCACTCCATACACAGTGGCAATGAACTATTACTCTAGCCACAGCTGCCCTGGGACACACTGGCAGAACCAAGGAAACCAGTGTGTGCCATCGGCCCCTCTGACCACCACCTTCACGCACACACCAGACTCATTCTAGGCAATGTGGGACAGCTTGGCACTTTACAGCCACAGCTGCCCCACTGTGGCACCTGGTGTTCCCAGAGGTCTCCCATCACAGTTAAAACCAGGCCCTGCTCTGCTTCTTTTATTCATGAGATCCAATATATTTCCAAAATGGTAAACACTCTGGCTTGGGTGTGTACACTTACTCACTCCCACTATAATATACTATTGCTGAGACGTGGTTCACATGTATGGCAGCTTTGACCCACTCACAGAGAGAGAGCACTGCAAACAAAACAAACACAAAAACAAATTTCCACCATGTCGTTACGTCCACCTCGCCGCCATTGTCATTCCGCCGCCTTGTCGAGCAACACGGGGTGACAGTTTGCAAGCAGACTATCAAAACACCCATCCCGCGCACTATACCTTTTGACAAGTTTGCCATGCAGAGGCGAGCAGTCCCATACCCCTTGGCTACTCCACCACCACCACCACCACTGTGCGTTTTAACCATGACATCCATCTGACGAGCAAGGCAGTGTCAGGGCTAGTTTATTTACTCGCACCCCCCGCGTCCAAGTTTTAGCATCTTTCCTCCCATTATGTTCGCACCTCTAAAGGCTGGAAGCGCGCACGTCTCCGGGTCCCTGCCGCTTGACTGACAGGCCGGTTATGAAGCCTGATAGCTGCCAGGGAGGGCTTCTAAATGTACCAAAAGTGACGGTGTGAAGACATGGAGCGCCAAATGCACTGACAATGTTATTATCCTAAGGAGTTTATGGAGAAGGATGAAGAGACTTGGTAGAATCGCTTTGATGGATGTGTGTAATTTAGCATGTTTTATTTAGAGAGAGAGAGGGGAGAGGTAGTGATTGTTGCCGCGAAAGGCTTGTTCCATTGTTGTTTGTTGAGAAGTGTATGTATGAAGCAAACAACAGATTCTCAACATTTTGCAATATTGCTCACTCACTTCTATTTGTCTTTAAAATGTATCAAATATAGGTTAATAATTGCTTGAATAGAGTTTTTATCTTAATTTGAGTACACGATTTGCCAATGGGACACAGCCATTTAGACTTATTTCATGAACTGTTGCTTTATTTTCTCATTTCAAGGGAGACATTGTCCAACATTGACCTTTTCAAAATTCAGGATTTTGGACCAGGTTTTCAAGTCCCATCTCAAACATCAACATGCAAAGTGGAGGCGGGTCCCGGCTCAAAAAGGTCCATGAGCACATGCGCTGACATGCCTGCAATCTCACTCCTGGACCCGGAAAGAGAATTACCCAATGCTTTTGTATGCCGCCTTCTTTCCTCTCGAAAACGGCTTTACAGGATGGTCCAAAAGTCAGTCTTGGCCCAACGCTTCCTTGCAGATGCATGTCAACGTTGAAGGGAGTATCATCTTTTGGACCAGTCTAGTTTAGTCACTGTGGACCTTTGAATGCACTTGTTAAATAATGGGGTTAGTGCTGGCTAATGCATGTGCAAAAGTGTCATCACATTTTCCTACCTCGTGGCCATTTTGACAAAGCCCACAGACGGCAAAAGTGGTAGCACATTAGTTTCAACGACGGAGATAGGTGTGACTATGTTCGTACACACCATTCTGAAAATATGACTGCATAATAACCAATAAAAACACCCAAAAGTGATTTTATAGTACTAGAAAACTTACACACACATTTCTAATATTATCTCCATAACTGCACATTTAAGAACTCCCCAGATCGACTCAATTTCGTCTTTATTTGAAAAGAGAAAACATGTGTATTTGACAATATAAGGCTTTACAAATAGTGATTTTCTGTTCTATTATTGAACCGAAAGGGCTTGTGCATCTGTTTTAACAAAATACACTCACAATGTTATTATCCTAAGGAGTTTATGGAGAAGGATGAAGAGACTTATAGAATCGCTCTGACGGATGTGTGTAATTTTGCATGTTTTATTTAGAGAGAGAGAGAGAGACAGAGAGGGGAGAGGTTGTGATTGTCGCCGCTAAAGGGTTTTCTATCGTTGTTGCTTTGCTCCCTCTTCTGTGTGTTTTAGGGTTGCCAAGATGCTGTCTGTTGTGATAGTCGATTTTTCAAGGAATATAATCACTCCCTAAGATATGGTAATAATTTGCTATGTGTCTTTGTGGTAGAGTGATTAAAAGTTGCTCAATTGCGTATTTGCATAACCTCTTGAATAATCTTTTTTTTTATCTTAAAATGGTTAAATATACAGTGGATTGTATCTTAAAGCTGGAAAACCAAGTTTATGTTAACTCACTGACTGCCAGGCATTTTCAGATTTGAGAAGTGCATTCTGCCAGCAATTTCAGGTGATTTGACCCAACTTTGAAGTGCCACAGAATATTCATTTTTTAGACGATGTAAACACCAAGGGCACCAAATTAAAGATTCACCTCTCTGCTTTACTCTGAAAAAAACAGTTTGTTTCTACCTCTTACCGTTCTTGCGTTATTTGCCATAGAACAAAGCATACTTTCACCCATAACACCTGGTCTGAGCAAGAAAACAGAGGAAACGAGCTGTATGTAAACAGGAACATATCAAGCAGAAAAGAGACTTTAGATGCATTTTTGCTGCTTTAGTGACAACTCAAAACATCTTCACACTTGTTCCATTACAAAAATTATAAAAACATGACTCTGAAATAATACTTTTGATGGCAAATTGTTGGCAATTTATTCACAGATAGAAAATTTAACTTTCTTCTATACCATCAACCAAAACGTCAAACAACAACAACACAAAGATCAATAAAACTATAGATGTATAAAATAGAATGAAGCATGTGAATTTGTGTGTGTGTGTGTGAATGTCAGTGTGCGAGTGAGTGTCTGTGTGAGTGAGTGTCTGTGTGTGTGAATGTCAGTGTGCGAGTGAGTGTCTGTGTGCGTGAGTGAGTGAGTGAGTGCGTGTGAGTGTTTGTGAGTGTGTCCGATAAATCATGATCAGGTTTGCTGAACGAATCCGAGGCATCAGTAACAACAGCAGCTGATACGCTGCGAGAGGCGGAAGGTGTGTCTCTGCTCGGGGCTCTTGCTCCGCGCAAATGTAGCTGCAGAGACGGACCTCCACCGGGGTCTCCCCTCTCTCCCCTCTCGACCTCACTCACTGATCCGCGAGTCAATCTCTGAAGCAGTGTATACTGCTTATAACTATTCTTTTTTGCCATCACTCTTGCTATACTATCGCTAAACTAGATCTGATCCGTCTCAATGCTACAGTACGCTATCATCGCTCTGCTACAGCAGCACAGCACGCTCTCCAAAGACCCCACACTCCTCCTCCTTCTCTCCACTGACTTATGACCTCTCCTGTGGTGCAATTCTGCATCCTACTGGTGGTGATTTATCATTACAGGTACATTTGCACTATATATCAGTGTTGTGGGTCATTAACAAGGTGCGCCAGACATTACTGCAGCCTCCCGTGTAATAACACGAAAAAGTCGTCTAAAGCTCACCGCACACCGAAACGCAGCGCCTCGCGGCGCGTTCATTTGACGCGCGTTCAATGACATGTGTCAATTACACCGGAACGCTTGGCTAGCGTCCTTTTCCAGCTGATCGCAGATGAAAATGGGGGTGGATAGTGACGTTTGGAAGTTGTCTACTAATATTTTGGGGGAGGAAACAAAGTATTTACGTGAAATTATGCTGGCAAATATTACAAGAAAGACTATTTGGGACCCATTTTTAAAACAGGCTAATAAACTAGCTCTGGGTAACGCTGTACTTGGGTTATCAAGCTTTCCTCGTCATTGTGACCGGTTTACTTGAGCAATAGCGCGACAAGTGTGTAATATTTGAGACCGCGCTCACAGCTACGTGATAAAGAAGCGCAGAAGAAGAAAACTACGGGTGCTTGGAGGGACAGTTTCAGCCGCGGCGCCGCGTCTGGATTCAACAAAACTGAATCGTGGCGCCCGGTCCACCGCGCGTCGCCGCGCGTCACTGCAACCTTGGTGTGCGTTCTCTCATAGAAAATAAAGGAGGCGGCTCTTTTGCCGCGCGTCAAGGCGTTTCGGTGTACGTCGTCTTGGGCAGTGCGCGTTCACTATACAATAGAACGACTTTTGTCGTCATGGGCAGTGAATGAGTTAATGTTAAGTAAATATATTTTGTTTGTCCGAATGGAGTCTTGTTGAATACCTATTTTCTGATCAACACAGACCACAACATGTACCATCTGCATGTGAAAGCCGATGGCCTCAGAAGTTAAGCTAGGTAGGGCCTGGTTATTACTGTGATGGGAGACCTACCTACTCATAGTGGGGGTGACTACAGCTGTAAAGTCCCATTGTAATCTTGTCCAAATAATTCACGCCGGTAGAGTCTGGTGTGTGCGTTTAGGGTTGGTGGTCGGAGGAGCCAATGACACACATTGGTTGCCTTGGTTCAGTCAGTTTGCCCCAGGGCAGCTGTACCACAGTAGTTCTTTATCCCCATCGTATATGGAGTGAATGAATACTGCCATGTGAAGTGTTGCTGTGTGTCCAAAAAGTGCTATATAAAAAGATGATTCAATATTGTAACATGATATTTAAGTTACTCAAATTTTCACCTAAACTGATCTTGAGCTTAGACAATGTCAAAAATACTGTACATGTGTCACAGGTTTAAAAAGTGGTCTGTTGAGGGGGTAGCATGTGGCATTAAAAAGGGAAACAGGAGAATAAAAAGGGGATAAAAATTTAATAAACTCATGTTTACCCCAGGGACTACCATCCAAGATGATTAAAAAGCCCAGAGTCCGTCCCCACTGTCCTCCGCTCTTCTCCCCCGGGACCGGGCCGCGTTCCGCCAGCCACTAGCCGCCCATTTTACTTCCCTTTCCCCTTTTTTATATTTCTCAAACCTTAATACTAATTTACTCCTTTCTTCCTTAACATTATACCCTTCTTCCAATAACTTATTATATTCATTCACCCCTCGCCGTATTCCCCCCACATTCCTATTAACATTCATTTTATCATACATAAATTCCTTTTCCTTACCCTTAACACAATTACACCTAACCCACACTCATATAACACTAACAAACCATCCCCTATTTCCCCCAACCTCTTAAAATCAACCCCTTCCTTATATTTATCACTTTTCCTATACCTTAATTAAACCCAATCATCAACCCCCAGCAACCCCCACCCCCCCCCCACCCCAACCCATACCCTCCTCCTAATCCAACTACCTAAAGAAAACTAACCAAACCCCACCAACCCCCAAACCTACAATCCATACATACCTTACCACACTCTACCATCCTCATCTAACACCTCCTAAAATCCGTCGTGCCCCACACCCCTATACCATAAAAACAATGACCAACAACCCAACACCACCCATCCTCTTTTCACCCCACTTTACCACTAAATTTTTCCCTTCCAAATTCAATTACCCAACTTCATAATCATTCCCTCTTAATTCCAATCCACCCCCATACACACACCCAACCCCCTTTTCACCCACCCCAACCCTCACCCCCCTTCACCCACCCATATCCCCTCCCATCCCCATATCTCCTTATAACCAATATACATATTATGTTTAGATAACAAAAATTTCAACCTTTAACCCACTTTTCTCCAATATACAAACCCAAAAACCCACTTAACCCTTCACAACATTTAATAAAAATGCCCTCTACCTACCCCCATAATCATACACACCTTTTTCTTTTCTAACCTCTATTCCCCTTTACTTCCACTTTCTTTTTTCTCTCCTTTCAAACTTTAATACTAATTTCACTCTTTTCTCTTCAAACATCTTACCCATTTCAACCTTCTCTACCCTTCATTCCCACCTATCATTAAATTATTCCCCTTATATATTAAATTCTTTTCTTTACCTCTAAACAATTAATAAACATATAAAACACAAAATACATCTATCTCCAACCCTAACAATCAACCCCCTCTTATTATTTAATCAACTTTTCCTATACCCCCTTCCATCAACCCCCCACCCATCCAACCCCACACCCCCACCCCCCCCCCCCCCCACCCCCCACCCTCTAACCTACCAAACCCCTAACAAACCAATCCAATCATAACCACCCCAAATATTAAACTAATCCTATATTCCATACAAAACACATATTCACTCTTTACTCTAATTTCCCCCATTTAATCATTTAATCCCTTCCCAACCTCTATCTTCTCTAAATCAACCCTAACCTTCATAAACATTTTTATAACTTTATAATTAATCAAAAATACCCCCAACACATCCCCATTTTACACCTTTATTCAACCCCCTCACCTCAATATCTTCAACAAACCTTTACACCCCCCCTTTACCTCACCCTAATCTACTCTTTAATTCCCCATATTCAAATCTTCCATCAATTAATTCCCTCCCACTTCACAAACTCCCCACTCACTTACTTCCCTCCACCTTTTACCAAAAATTTTTTACCACTTCTATCACTACCTCCCCCCAACTCCCTTCACTTATTACATTCAATTCCTCCCCCTTTTTTACCAACATTACCTCCAAATCTCTACCCTTTTTCCAACAAATACCAAAAATTCTAATCTACACCTTCCCTACCCCTTATCATCATAATTCATCCTTAAGTTATCACTTTCATAACACATTACACATAACACCCACCAAATATATTTTTCCCTCCCTCCCTCCTCTTTTCCATCCAAAACCTACTCCCCCCACCCCAACACTACATACCACAAACTCAACCATAACAACTTTTCCCATACCTCAACTAAAATTACTTACCAATAAAAACATACACAATCCCCCTAAAAAAACCCAAAGGAAAATTAAAACCATATAAAAACCCTTACTACCCAAAACTCTCCCATCAATTAACAACTTTAACTCTCTACATTCATTACTAATTCCCTATCTTAATCAAAATAAATAATATTTCCTTAAAACCACTATCACCAACAAATAAACCACCTAATAATATAATCTCTCTACACAACCCACCTCTTCCCCTCCCTCCCATCTCTCAAAACCATCATCTAACATTCCCCCCCTTCCTTCCATCCTACTACCCTCACAATACACACTCTCAACCTATTCTCTCCTCTTAATCTCCTCCCATTAAATAAACACCCTATTCCTTACCCCCTTCACCCATCCCTCTCCCACCATTTCCATACCTACACATCCCAACCATACCTTTCTATTTCCTCACACACAATTATTTTAACATTTTTCTTTTTTTCCTCTTTCATCCAATTCATTACAAACC